>LWCA01000057.1:0-65549 GCA_001642005.1 Intoshia linei | reverse complement strand
TTGTGGGTAAAAATTTAATAGAATAGTAAAATTACTAATTAAAATATCACATGTGATCGATCTTCAATTATAAAAATATATATATCGTTAGAATCACAAAAATTAGCTGATTATTTTAATATATGTTACATTAAGTTTCTTTTTGCAATGTTGGACAGTGTTATATAAGTAAGGATAATACTGTTAACAATATTAACAAATTGACTGAAATTGAAATTAACTAACGAATGGTACTATGATGCTTAGAATTATATTGCTCATCTTGTAGCACCCTGGATTTGTTGTTTTATAAAAATTTTAACACTTAAGTGTACAATGTACAATTAAAGAAAACAAAAAAATAAATTTGTCATTTAAATTAAATTCTTTAACCTTGTCGAATTTAAATATGTATGTATAATGTCTAGTTTTTGCATAAGTCAATAGAAATAAAATTACTATTTGTTTATATATAAATTATTTCAGTGTTAAAATGACGATTTGTGATATAAATAAAAAAGGCGAGAATATAACAATCATTACGTTTTTGAAACTGTTCATTGGAATAGGCCGTATATGCTTATTGAAAACTTATATAATTTTTTAGTATTTACTCTCTGTGTAATTGTAAAAAATTTTACATATGCTGCAAACTACATTATAGATTGCTATGATCAATATTACGGGTAACTTTCAACAACTTACGTATTTACTGTGAAACTTAGAACATATCAAAATTCATTGATTCCAATGATGTATGTTTATATATCATATGGAACAATTTCAATAATAACTGTAATTTCAATTCCAAAAATAGGTTAGAATAACAATATAGTACCTAGCAGTTAGTTAGGTCCTACCTCAATAATTTAATTATTAAGATTGACGAGATTGAGATATTAAAAATTTAGTACACTTTAAGTCAATTTAGTATTCTCAAACAATTTTTAAAGGAAAAATTTTTCACAAAATCTCAAATTATTATAAATGATAAATTTCAATTCATACAAATTTCAATACATTTACAGTGAAGTTTCCATATAAGCACACTATCTATAACAGTGTTTTCCAATCTTTTATTTTCCAGTGTCCCCTTATAAAATTTTCAAATGATAGCGCCCCCTATTAAGACTGAATACAATCGATATAAATTAAATCGCCTAACCTTTTCCATTATAATAAATTAAATATTGTGATACCGACTGAAGCAGAATTAGCAGACCCCTAAAAGTTTCGTATTGCTGGTCACTTTATATAAGGCTTATAATAAGCACACTACCTATAAGTACATGAATTGAATGTGCTTATAGGAAGACTTCACTGTATATGTTAATCCTTTTTGGTTAGCTTGGTATGGTTGAAATAAACAGCATATTACAACACATTCATTATTGTAATTATTATACCACTAATAATTTAAACATTATAAAAATAATGTATGATTATTACATTAATAATGTATACTTACCAAATACTACCGATTATATACCAAAAAGGTGACTATAATTATAATTAGTCACCTTTTTATATTGTTTTTATAAAAATTTCCTATTGATAACGTCAATTTAGAGGCTTTTATGATGTTGATGTTTTAAATTAATATTTAAAATGAAATTACATGAAATGCAGTCGTCACCAAACTTTTTTTCAGATTGAGTTTCGAAAATAAATATGAAAGAAAAATTATTTTTTAGGTTTTTCTAGGTACCAAACACACTCTAATATACAATCTGAAAGATTGAAAGTATCTCTGCCACCGAGATCGGCCAACACTGCTACAGATTTAAAGATAATTTTTAGATTACTTTATATTTTTTTCCAAAAGCCTTTTATTTCAATTACAATAATTAATAAATTAACAAGAAAACGACTATCAATCAATTGGAAATATTTATTATATAAATATATTTAGTGTTTAAATAATTAATAGATTTTGCTTGTTGAATTACTTATTTGTGGAAAACAAGATGTTCGAGTTGTTTTATTTTGTGGATTCAAATTCAAAATAAGATATTATAACATATTTAGTGTGATGTTTGGAGTAATACTTTCAGATCAAATTACTTATTTGGTCACTATTTTTTTTAAAAAGTTTCTTTTGAATTTTAAAGCTAATTATTTATATAGAATATCTGGTCGACCTAGACCTTATTTTTTGTCGAAATGTCACACTGTAGCCAACACTTGCAAGATAAAGTAATTTTAAAAAAATAATTCAATTATATACCTTTACGTTTTATATTATCCAATTTACAATTTGACATTATAAATTAATGTAGTCGTTCTCAACGTGGCCGTTAGCCCTCCCCAGGTGCTGATTTAAATATTTATGAATTATAGTGGAATATATGTGGGCTGGTTTTTCAGGTAAGTTTTTTTAATGTTTAATTATATGAAGAATTTTTGCTATATTTTTATATAAAATACACGGAAAAAGCTTTCTACTCAGAAAACTTCAAAATTAGTATTTTTCTATTGTTTGCTTTATTTTAAAAAAATATAATAAAAATATATGTCAAATTTCAAATATTTTATATTGTCAATATTTTTAAAATGTAATATTTAAATTTAAATTTAATTTAGAAAAATTTTTCTATAAATATTAATTTTTATTAATTTTATTTATTAATTCTATTAATTTTTATAAAAACATTTAATTTTAATTATATTCTTTTACAAATTTTAAATTCAGTTTTCAACATTAAAATTTAAATTGTTGTAAAATTCTTGCATATCCACCCAGTAGTATTTCTACGAGCCGCTACATTCCATGAATACTTTTTTATTTGTATGTCGGCTCAATAATTTCCATCTCGCATGGGTTCAATCATGGTCCTTCACGGACTTGTCTATGACACGTAAAACTCAAAATTTCATGTAAATAAAGCTTCCGAGCTTTTTAAGGTTAAATGCAAAAAATTATAAAATTGAATAATTTTTCAGTGAACCAGAGAATGTCATATTAATTTAAAATGTTATAATATAATTATACAGTGCTCTTCAACCTTTAATATCTGCGGAATACCTATACATTTTATCTATAGTAACGGTATATGTCATGACACGATTATAAATCATTATAATGATGAATAAGATTTTCTAAGGGATACTGGTATTCCACATAACGCCGGTTGAGTGGCATTGAAATATGCGATATATTTCATTTTTCAGTGATTATATTGGACTAGTAGATACTCTAAGCTGTGGTAATAGCGTCAAGGACGAAGATAGGTGAAAAAATTATAACATTAAAAATATTTATTGTTAGATTATCACGAGTATCTGGTCACGCTTCTACAGTATTTT
Organism: Intoshia linei; assembly: GCA_001642005.1. Classification (NCBI taxonomy): domain Eukaryota; kingdom Metazoa; phylum Orthonectida; family Rhopaluridae; genus Intoshia; species Intoshia linei. The sequence goes on along the minus strand of LWCA01000057.1, from coordinate 62,264 downwards.
GTATTTCTGTATTTTTAATTGTAATTTTAATCAATTGAAAAAATATATATTATAAAAATAGCTTTATCTCAAAAATAAAAAAATACAAAATTACAAAGTGTCTGAAAAATTTATCTTGGTTGTTCAACTAATGTTGTTAGTGGTGTCAACATTTATATCAATGACTCGAATAAACGATAAAAAACACCATGTTGATGATACAATTCTAGGTGTTTTTATTGGATGTATATGTGCAATTTTTACAGTAATAATCCTTACCTATATAATATGCTATGCAATATTTGCTTGTGTGTGTGTTACCGTTTATTTCAATAACTAACAGTCTTAGAATATTATAAAGTCCACACTTCAATTACGGGTTTTCCGGGGGTGTTAACAAAATAAATTTCAACCTCCCAAACTCACATTTTACGGGTCAAAAACCCCAATTGTCTTTTTTTTTGAAAATCAAACGAGTTGGAAAATTTAAAAAAATATATACTCTGATACGGATTTTAAAATCATAAATATTATCATATATTTAAATTTAAAAAAAATTTATCTTCAGGCCAAAACCACAAATTACCATTTTTTTTAATGAAATCAGCCCTAGAATTTAAATAAATTCACAGGTGGTACAGTTGCATCCTGTTAACACACACAAAAAATTTCAATCCGAATAAGTGACGATTTCACGGTCAAAAAAGCATTTTAGTATTCATATATTTTTTTCCGAAATATTTTATTAAAACAAAAATGTGAAATAATTAACGGTCCGAAAATTAAAATAAAAAAAAAAATTCTGATATAGCTTATTCCAGTTGATATAAATACAAAATTTCAATCCCAGAAATTAACGAATTCTCGGTGAAAAATAATTTTTAATATTATACACACATTGTCTAATAAATTAAAAAAATGGCATAACGATTGTTTTTAAAATTCTTTACGCAAATGTTAACAAAAACTAATTAAGATGGAATAATTTACTTTGAAGTAAAAAGTAATGTGATATGACGATTCTACCTGAAACAAGTTTAGGAACCATTCCTTTAAAAGATTAATAGTAAATAGTAGGATTTGTTAAGTTAGATTTTCAACGTGAATGTATTAATTTGGTAGAATAAAAATGTGCCCTCGGCAGATCTAGGTGCTTTTTGTACGTAGTACATAACAGTAACCTATTTTATTTATATAAATATTGGCGTTTGAATGGCAAACCTTTTTTATACTTGAAAATGTATTACTCTTTGAAGAATATTCGTTATTTCGAAATGAGATAATTTGTAGAATATGAAACAAGCTATGTGGAATTGCACTGTATTTATACACTGCCGGACAATATTATAAAGCACTTCATATATTTTGTCGAAAAAGGACAAATAATACTTATAATTCGCTAATTTCTCTTAGTAATATCTAAATTTGGATTTAAAACATGGTAGAAGCAAAAAAAATATAAAATAAAATTCAAATTAATAGTAGATAAAAAATGAGGACAAAAATGTTTTATAACAACAACAACAACTCAGCGACACAAAGACAGTCGACTAAATTTTTCTAGATTAAACATGTCTACTAATTGGTCCAATGTCTTCGTTTCAGACGAGAAAAATATTAAATTAGATGGACGCGACGGTTTCTCTTACTATTAGCATGATTTAAGAAAATAAACATTATTTAGAATGTCATGCCAATGTGGTGGCGGTGGCATTATGATATGGGCAGCTTTTGGAAAAAATGGGAAGAGCTGAATATGCTTCGTAAATCAAAATATAAATTCCAAATGTTACATTGATATTTTGGAACAATATCTACTACCTCATAGCAATAAATTTACTTTGTTCCAGCAGGATAATGCATCGATACACGCGTCTAGGGGAACAAAAATGTGGATTTCTTCAAAAGGAATTAATGTTTTACAGTGGCCAGCCTGCTCTTTTGATTTAAACCTCATTGAAAATCTCTGGGGTATAATTTCGAGAAGCATATATTGCGAAGGTAAACAATATTCAAACCTTAAAGAAGCTATTATCATGGTATGGAATGACATCGGTCAAGATACTATAAATACCATGTTTTAAATCCAAATTTAGATATCATTAAAAGAAATTAACGAATTATAAATATTATTTGTCCTTTTTCGACAAAATATGAGGTGCTTTATAATATTGTCCGGCAGTGTATTCACAACATGCTATTTTTGCACTAATGTATGCCTTCTAAATACTTTACTGTATTTAGGCTAAATTACAGAAGAAATTAGAAGCGAATACATTTTAGATCACTGCTTCTCAAAGGGTCCACAAAAAATAACGGGGTTCACGACTAAAGTAATATATTATTTGAGGAATTAATTTAATATTATTAAGGAGAAAAACCACTAAATCCAACTCAAAAAGAGAAACTCTAAAAAATTTACCTACCCTTAAGGGAAAAATCCGTTTTTAACAAACCTGACAAGAAAAAATTTAATATCGACTATGAAAACGAGATAATATTTTTCCAAATATTTGAAATTTGGTTTTATTATTATTAATTATGTCTTGAAGTCAAAAATATTTTAGAAATCGGAAGAAAAATATGTCATGATTAAAAATTTAATTAAGATTTACATTAAATTTAATAATTAAAGTATATAAAATGATGAAAACAATATTTACATATAAATATTTTAAGGCCCACGACGTTTATTACTTTGATAAGCACTGCTCTACAGTCTAAATAGACATTTTACATTTGATTGGTACAAGAATCATAATTAAGTTTCGTGTAAAAACCATCGTGCTCTCGTAGAATCCCTAACAAAATTGGGATGTAAGCAAAAACTTGGTTTAAATTGTCGTTTAAAAATAACTCTGGTCCCATAATTCTAAATTTTTATTAATTTAAAGTATGTCTTAATAATTTACTAACCAGTCACGGTGCGATATTTATCGGTGCCTAAAGGTTGAATGGGTCAATTTTGGAAGTTTGTTTCCAATTTTGAATAATTAATCTCATAAAAATTAATAATATTTTAATCTAAAAGTCAATATTTATTAGTATTATATTCTCCTCAACAAATTGAATAGCTGCGACGAAGATAAATATTACAAGGTATACCGAGTAGCCAATGAAATTGAAAATTAAAGTTTCATTAAAATTTAAAGTTTTATTATTTATTTTATCTACATCAGTGTTTCCCAACCTTTTTTATACTAGACACCACTTTTACTTTTAAAAAAATCTCAGGCCCCACTGAAAAAAAATTCGAGCGAATTATAATAAAATAATGATAAAAACAATAATGTATTTATTTTTTAGAATTAATGAGACGATTGAGCCTGACGATTCTGACAGAGTTTATTAATATTAGGTACTAATGTTGTAAGCTTTAATCATAGATTTCCCTGTTTTTGAAATTTGTAGTCTATTTATTTTTTTTCACTACGTCTAAAACTGCACTAAACCCGCATTCTGCTAAATAAGAGGATGGAAATAACAACAAAGCAATCTTAGCAAAAGTAGTTAAAGTCAGATAATTTTGCAAATTTGGCATTTTGCATATACCCATCAATTTAGTTAAATTTAATTTCAATAGCCTACGATCATTAAAGATATATTTGTTTTTTTGTCATTCTAATAATTTATTAATGCAATTAATTGGTTAAAGTATCACATAACCATTCATAAACCTGAGAATATTGTATAAAATTAACAATAAATTAATCTAAAGTTTCATAATCCTATAAATTTGTAATATTTTCCAGGCTCCATTCCAAAAAATTCGTCATGGCTACCAGTGTGGTCTGGCCCCACGGTTGGGAAACACTGATCTACATGAATCTTTTTAAAATATTTCCCATCAAATTTTATAACAAAATTTTATTTAATCAAATCGTCTAATTTTGGCAATGTTAAAATTTTGTTATGTATGAAGTTTAAACCTTAAAAAAGCATTTTAATTACCTCAATTTTTCGATTCGGCAAAAATTAAATATACAATTATTTATTTTTAGTAGGGTTAACTGAGTAAACAACTAACGTGATAAAAACAGTTTAAATTTGAAGGATGTGAAAACAACCTTCAACCTTGATACGATATTGAATATAGTATATTTATTGCATTTGTAAGACGCTTCTCATGACAAATTACAGTATACTGAGTACGACAAGAACAATTTGGGGCGTTAGAGCTTCAAATTTCAAAAAATTTGAAAGGTTACAAAATTAAATTGATATTTAGACAAAGATATTTATTTTTTGAAAGTTTCCCTTCTAGGGCTTGTTTAAAAAAAATCTTACAAACCCTTCCCCTTTAAGTTTTAGTAAAAAAATAATCTTCAAATTCCCCTTTAAAATTTGGTTAAGAAAAATCTTACAAGCCCTTCACTTAAAGGCTTTAAAAAAAATAATCTTCAAATTCCCGATTGACAGTTTGGTAAAAAATGTTCATAATATATAATTTTTATATTATGAAAATTGGGACTTATTTACCGTTTCTACAATTTACCAAAATGAATAAACTTTTTTGAACTACTTTTCGTTTACTAATTAGCGGTTGACGGTAATTTTTAATTTTCCCTTGGTAATATTTTAATTAAAAATTTCTTATTTATCAAAGGAATGAAAAAATTGCAATTTTGTATGTTTACTTGGTATTGGTGAAAAGATACACATGTAATTCAAATTGACAAGAATAAATAAGTAATAAAGTTGAAAATCCGTTTATTAATTTGAATTTAAATAACATAGATAATCTCTACGGATACATATAAATGTTTTAAAAATAAAAGTATAAATTCTTTATTGATTTTTGGAATTCATACATTGTGACTTATTTATTACAATATGGGAGTGCCAGCATTTTTCAGATGGTTAAGTAAAAAATACATGAACATTGTTCAATACAGTATTGAAGAACGTGAAAAGTTTTTCAACGGCGAGAAAATAACAGTAGACGGAACAAAACCAAATCCGAATGGAGTAGAATACGACACTTTGTATTTGGATATGAACGGAATAATACACCCATGCTGGTATTATTTCTATTTGATGAATATAATTTTAAATCTAGTCACCCTGAACACAAGGAAGCACCAAAAAATGAACAGGAAATGATGATGGCAATTTTTGAGTATATTGATCGACTGATGAAAATAGTGAGACCTCGTAAATTGTTATTTATGGCTATTGACGGAGTAGCTCCACGTGCTAAAATGAACCAACAGCGATCCAGACGATTTCGATCCGCTAAAGAAGGGTCAGAAAATATTCAACTTAGAGAAGCTGCTTTAGAACGATTAAAGGCTGACGGAGTGGACATTGAAAAATTTAAAAAGGATCAATACTTTGACAGTAATTGTATTACTCCTGGTACCGAGTTTATGATGAGATTGGCTGATTATTTACAATACTATATTACCATAAGGATAGAATCAGATCCCATGTGGAAAGATTTGGAAATTATTTTATCTGATGCTACAGTGCCTGGTGAAGGAGAACATAAAATTATGGACTATATTCGTTCCCAAAGGGTTCACAAAGATTATAATCCAAATTTGAACCACTGTTTAAATGGAGCAGATGCTGATTTGATAATGCTAGGTCTAGCTACGCATGAAGTTAGTTTTACTATTATTAGGGAAGAATTTAAATATGGAGTTCCTAGCCCTTGTGGAATTTGCTCTCAAATAGGTCATACTATTGACAAATGTAAAGGGGAAACCAAAGAACGATCCGGGTTTTATCTACAAGATGATGACCTGCCACAAAAAGTACAAGCTACGTTTATATTTGTCAAATTAGCCGTTTTGCGTGAATATTTAATGAGAGAGTTTACTGTTGAAAATATTAAACCTTCCGGTGCCGATTTTGAGCGTCTTATTGACGATTGGGTGTTTTTGTGTTTTTTCGTTGGTAACGATTTTTTACCTCATTTGCCCTCATTGCAAATTCGAGAAGGTGCAATCAACAGACTTATTGGCATCTATAAAAGAATAGTAATTCGTACCAAACAATATTTAACTGATTCCGGGAAAATAGATTTGATCCTAGTAGAAAAGTTGATGAAAGAATTGGGATCGTACGAAGATGAAATTTTTAAGACACGTAGAAAGAATGATTTGGATTATAGAATTAAAAAAAAGAGTGGATTTTTTAATAAAAACAGAAATAACCCTAGTGGGCATTTGCACGTTTTGAACCAACCTACTTCATCCTCAATGTTGGCTCAGGTGAAACAAACTTCAACTGATCAAAGGTTAAATCTAATTTTGGAAGAAAGCGGATCTAGAAAACGCATGAACGATAGCAGTACATCTGAAGAAACTGGTTCGACTCCAAAGATGTCAAAAATCGACAGTTCCGTAGATTCTGACGAGGAAGTTGATAATAACAACAATATTCGACTGTGGGAGGAAGGATGGAGAGAACGTTATTACAAAAACAAATTCAAGGTTGAATTAGCAGATGTGGAATTCCGTAAAACTGTAACAGAAGAATATGTTGTTGGGTTATCCTGGGTGTTGCTGTATTATTATCAAGGATGTAAATCGTGGGATTGGTTTTATCCTTTCCATTATGCTCCATTTGCTTCAGATTTTAAAAATATATCTCATGTCGATATAACTTTTCAAAAAACTGAACCAGTATTTCCTCTAACTCAACTGATGAGCGTTTTTCCAGCTGGCAGTTCAAAGTTTTTGCCTAAACCATATGCAACACTCATGAAAGATCCGGTACAATTTTATTTTATTTTATTTTACCTTATTTAAGAATTCGGCAATTATTGACTTTTATCCTATTAATTTTCAAATTGATTTAAATGGGAAAAAATTTGCATGGCAAGGTGTAGCCTTACTGCCATTTGTTGATAAAAAACGGTTAGAAGATGCTATTGACGAAGTTAAAGATCAATTGACTCCTGGTGAAGGTTTACTTTATATTTTTTCTATTTTTAAATGTCTTAGAAAAACGCAATAGGCATGGTTCAGATTTGTTGTTTGTTGGTAAACGACACCCTAGCTACAAGTTTATGAATACCTTTTTAAATGATGATAAGGTAAAATATTTTTGTAGATTCGAAACTTTACAATATTGATTAAAATGTTTTTTTGGCTTATATAGAAGTTATTTTTTTCGTTTTATTAAAGATTTTTTTAAATAGAAAAATTATTTATTCACTACAATCACCTTAGAATACGTATCGTCCCCTGGGGTAATTAATCACCCCATGAAAAACGCTTTTCTCAAAATACATTTTTGTTGATCTCTAATAATTTCAAATTTTGATCGCATTAAGATTTTTTTTAATTATTGTACAGGTGACACGAGAATGATATTATTTTTATTTTTACTATAAATATATGTAGAAATCTATAAAATTGAATTCTAACCTATTTGGAGGAACTGCCGGTATTATTAAAAAGAGTGCTTCAAATATTTGTCCAGCAAGGTAATTTTATTCAAGTATTTATTTTCAAAAGTTAGTATACTTGTAGCACCTAATTCAGACTTGCCAAATTTGGAAAATATAACTTGTATCGGGTAATATGCAACTTTACGGTAGTTTATGATCAATTTAGGTTAAGTTTCGAAATTTTCCGTGACGTTGATTTTTTCGAAGCTAAACTTCTTCCTGGAGCCAAGTAATTAATTATTTTATTTACTTATTAGATTTAATTGTCTTTAAAATGTGAATATTTGTATTTAGAATACCAGAAGAAACTATCAGGGCAAGTTTTTTAACTTATCGAGGTAATCGCAATAACCGTGGCCAAAATGAATCTTTCCAAAGACACGTCAATAATGCGTAATATATAAATCCTTTTAGAGTAGTGTGTGATTTATCTTTCCTTTTTTTATGCCTCGGTCCCTTGTCAAAATGATGTTTTCTCAAAAAAATAAGATCAATGCCTGCGTATTTCTATTCAACGTTGATAATCATTTTATTTTTCAAATTGTGTCATATTTGATTGATAGGCTATTGTAAAGTATGTTTTTTTCTCTAACGTCAGTTCCTTTTATCTTAAAACGTTATAATTCGATTTTCATAATTTTTTATTAGTATTAGCTGTTGTTTATTTTGTATAATTAATGGTATATGTCAAGGATGCCCAACCTGTCGATCGCAGATAATTTTCTAGTCGATCGCCAAAATTAAAAAATGTATATGTGAACTTTTTATGTATTTATATCAAATTTTTACTATAAATAGTTTTAATATTATGACTATATGCTTTGTTTCATTTATATAATGGACGTTATTCGATTACTGTATACTTTTAATAATTTTTAAAATTAGATTACCTCGGGATGTCCAACACAGAAGTGGTATTATTTTATAGTTATATGAGTTTAATATTATAAATTAGAACCTTCATACAGAAACTCTAGAAATCAAGGTATAGTTTATATTTTTGGTAATATTTTGTACGTACACGGCACTATTATTACTTAAATTGTCGTTTTAGATTCCAGATTTGGATATAACAAACAGCACGGTATAAATAATCACCAAGATAACCGAAGATACAACCAAAGCTATAGTGAGGTATTCTAATAATTGTATTTATGTAATAATAATTTTTAGAATACAAATTATTCCTATAATAATCGCATGCAACGATACCATCCACAGAATAACCGCAATGGCTCATATAATAATAATTCGAGATACAGTGAACAACCTTATAATTCTCAAAGGAACAGATATAATACCAACAACAGATATAGACAACCTAGAGGCAGATTTCATTAAAAATGTACCTGTATAAAATATATATTGCTAGTTACATGTTTTATTCAAATTTTCTTTTACTAACGAAAAAGGTTCATTTTATAATAACTTTTCCTCTCTTGGCAAAAATCAAAAATAACCCTTCAAAAATTTCGCAAATGATGCGTTATGTTTAATCGTCAAATTTATATTAAAAATTATCAAATTCCTTAACTTTCACGTTATTTTATGAAAGTCTCATTCAGTGTATTTATATAACTGTTCAACAATTGCCTTAAAATTCCAAAACAATTTTTATAATCCGTTTCTCACAAATTTCTATCTCAGACATTTGCATTTACTATTAAATTTTAGAAAGAAAGTGCGCTCCTATGACTCAAATATCGTCGAAATATGTAACTATTTTGAAATAGGATTTAACCTGGCCCGCGTAGAACCACGTCAGAACATACGTATAACCGATATGCAGATATGTGTATATTTGGGCCAGATGTCGTATGACGGTCCGGATCACTAAGACCCAAGTATTCTATATTAATAGATGATATTAGAAAAAAATTAATATCGTGGGCGTAATTTTTTTAGTCCAGTAGATTAACGCTGAAAAATTAGTTTACCAACCGATAGGTTAAACCTAGTGATGAATAGTGGATCTACGTGTATGCAGGGGCTGCCTCTACTCAACATTCTTAGAATGTATAACGTTGAAAAATTTAGTAGAATGAAAACTAGAAAAAAAATTATTATTATAGATAGAAATACAGTGCAATGTATATTAATATACTTAGTATAAAAACTCCAAATTAAATAAATTATATGCGTTTGGGGTCTAATAATTATTTTACCCCCTGGCTGAAAATCCTACATCCGCCACTGCTAGTGATGTGACGATTCCGATTCTTTACGACTTTTTTTAAAAAAAATAAAAATTAATTAATTTTATACATCTACATTTTATATTAAATTAAGTATATATCGATCAATACCATGGGTGTCAGACTCAATTTGCTTGGCGGGCCAAATGTGAAAAAAATATATTTACTTAAACCATTATTAAACTAAAATTTTTAATTAATACAATTAAATAAGAAACAATAATAATGCAAAAAGTATAAATAAAGCTAAAATTGTAATAATCAATAAAAATTTACATTATAACGCAGACCGCATAATTGACATCTTTGTTCAATACAATGAAACAATTCAATTTTCCGAATATTAGTTTACTTGTAAAAAAAGTTATCTTTGCTTCCTTCTTCAAGTGAAGGTTTAATAGTTTTCAGGGTTCGAGGTTCTATCTATTCTTCAAAACGAGGTTCACTTAATCAAACTACAATATAAAAAATTTAATTTTATTAATCCATAAAGAAATGTCTCATTTTCCAATATTTTTTTGAAAAACAGTTTGCGAAATCTTATGAGAAAAACCCTTTAATTTTTTAATAAATGTTTTATACTTCATGTTTCCTTTATAGTCCAAAAAAATAAATGTTTTAAAACAGGGGTCCGTACACTATTTGAATCTGGAGCTACTGGTTTAAAAAGTACAGAAAGTTAAGAATGTAGTAAGGAATCCTTACTTACATAAAGTAAAAGTTGCTAAAAATGTGTGTTTGTAGTCTGCCTTTGAGTGTAACTATTTATTTAGAAAACTGGCAATCCTAGAATTTTCAAAAACACAAATTCTATGTAAGTTTTTTTTTTATCAATTTTTCCAATATTGAAAGTAAGAAAAATTTGGATATACACCGTCAAAACCGTAAATTACTCATTATTTTGAAAAATGAAAAAAACTACACCACTTAGTGTTAAAATTTTATTCAATATCTTTTCAATTAAGAAATGGTGAATAAATCATTAATTTCATCATCTTTCAAAACATATTGATTATTCCATCATAAACAATTGCAAAAATTACCACATAAATAATAGGCAGTGTAGATTTTACACTGGATTTACCAATTTGCTAAAATGAAAAACTCAACATTAACAAAATTTGCATTATTGATAAAGGAAAATATCTTTAATGGATAATTAAAATATTTAAAGAAAATTGAATGTCAAATTCATGTATAATGAAATTAAAGTTCTTGAAAAAATGAAGGATATTGATTAAGTTTGAATCGATTTCTAAAAATATAGGTAACTCTATTAACAGTATACTAAATAAATGTTGATTAGATAATTTAGATGAAGACAATCTTTTCCATCATTATACAATCATCGAGACTGCTTAAAGTAGGAGAATATGCTAAAGCCCATTATTTAAATATGATAAATATACGCTGCAAGACAAATTGTAAATATGAATATAAATGTCATATACCCTTACTTATTACAGTAAATACAAATTTACATACTTTAAAAATCAGTCAGTTTTTTTGTTGAATATTAACCCATCAATCTCATAAATTTCCATCTTTATGGTCAAATTTTAACGAATTTTAACGTTTGTTAATGTTTTGCAAGTATAAATTTTAATAAAATTGTACAATTGTATTATCAATAATTATTTATAATTTTGTTAGTATTTTGTTGAAATGTTTAAACTTTAAACCATGTTAGCTATTTACTTGTTACTTTAATTTAAATATTTTGAAATTTTTCAAATTAAAGTTGTATAAAAAATCGACTCTCGTAGAGCTAACTACTACATGTATTTGCACTGGACCACCAGTAAAATCATGATAATATAAATTATAAAAAACTTTGAAATGGCAAACTAAATGAATCGAATATTTGTCAAAAATCTCACATTTTTTTAATAAAAACGGTCAAAAACAAAACAGTATGGCTTCGAATGGCAGCATCATTTGTCAAAAACTTTTAATTTCATAAGTCACGTAGTTTACAATATATTTATTTGAGCATGATTATATTTTATAGGTTTATTTTTCAATCTTTATGCTTGGATAAACTTCTTTCTTGGGTTGGTTGGGTTGGACTTGGTTCTTGTGCGGTTTTCTAGTCTTTTCATCGTCTTTTTTTTGTCTTTTGTGCTTGTATCGATGATTCTAAATAATTACATTATGAAAAAATTAACATATTAAACATTTTGTTTACGCTCACTTGGTTGTTAGTACACTTACTGTACTTGTAATGTTGAATTCGCACTTGAAAAATAATGGTAAATTATAACTAAATTGGACAGACTATAGTCTGTAATCACAGTCACTAATGAGTAAATTTTAAGGGTTTAAATATTATTTTAAATACATTATTTGTATTACTTGGAACCAAATTTTGACTTGATTTGGTGTGAGATTAATCATTCGAGATAAATGTTCTCTTTCAGGTCCAGAAAGGTACTTTTGCATCTTAAATCTTCTTTCAAGTTCGTACACTTGAGCTTGAGAAAAAAGAATTCGACGCTTCCTTCTTTGAGACAGAGAAAATGGAAATAAACCGTGAGGCGTCAAAAAGGGGTCCATAGCTCCATTTGCCATTAAATCATGTTGGAATCTTCCATTTCCGTATATTGAAGCATTGGATTGGCCATTGTGTGCATATGGGAAATTTGATCCATTTAGAGTGTTGGTTATTTCGGAGGATGATGCCAGGTTGCAATTAGAATTGAATACTAATATAAAAAATTAATAAATAACAAGTGTTCATTGAGTTATTTTCAATTAAAATTTTTGATTTTGCTTAATCATTAAGCTACAATTATAATTGACGAATAACGAAATGAATTGAACCGATTAAAAATAAGTTTACATGATTCATGGTAAAACTTACATAACCTGTCCCTGTTCATATAATTTAAGTAACTTTTATGTAAATTTTCTTTTAGCGATTCACTGATAGGAATGTATGATTTTCGATTTGCATTATTATAGATGGTGTCTGTTTGAGAATTTTTAAGTTGGTTATGTGCCTCCATGTAAGCTTTATGAAACTGGGGTGCTAAATTGACTGGATGCATTGGAGGAACTGGTAATTGGTGATGCATAGTTGGTATAATTGAATGTGGAGGCATCATTGTGTTAAAATCACTTATTGGCGGAGGGTATACGAAATTGTAAGGTATATTGTTTATATTATGACCGTTATTTTCATGAAATTGAGCTTCCATTTCTTCCAAATGTCTTGATTGGAAATTTTCCTTTAGATTCTTGTTTCTTGTCGGATACCCAACGAGATTCTCACGTCGATGTGGTGATTCTCGATATGAATTATTATATCGCTGCAAACTACGATTTTGGGCTGAACAAGGTGCAAGTTCTTTTTCCTTGTTCTTATCTCTACTACTTCTCGAGTACAAATTTCGACTATCAAAATCTAAATTGAAAATTATAAACTATACATGATATTAAGGTTATTAACTGATGTGTAATTTAAATTTAATTTATAATATATAATCTAATGTAGATTAATAAATTGTAAGATGTATTATATTTGTAAAATACAAGAGTACTTACCCGTTTCAGAATTGGTCGTATTTGGCAACCACATGGTTCAATATCGAGATTTAAATGTTACAATAATGTTACTTGAGTTTATTGCAAGTTTAAAGAGGTAGATTAATAAACTAGGGAATTCAGAGTTTGAAAGTGTGATTTAAGAGCATTTAAAGTGTAATTTTAAGATTTACACATAAATGACAAAATGTAAAGTATTGGAATGAGTATTTAAATAAAATGTACTTGGCTGCGCTTTAGAGCACATTGGAGGACTTTTGAGTGTCTATTCAACAATGTACACTATAGTAGCGGATAATAATCTGTTTGTTGTTTATGAGGCCAATCATCATGCAACTTGCACGCAACAAAATTGTATACTTTTATTAGACACGCCTATTTGGTTTAATATACTGGCCTTTACAAATTTGTACAAATTGTACTAAATTTCCAACAATGCAGTTTAAATTTTAATTCAATTTGTGAAAATTTGGTTTTATCTTTAAACCTTTTTGACCTAGAGTACAATCATATCCATTAGATTTTCAAAAAATCAACATGTTAATATGATATACATGTTAATAATCACAAGTCTTGTAGGTAACTTTTTTAAATTACAGTACATTGTACAATGTTCAATGTACAATTTAGTTGGTTTTTAAGTTTTAATGTATTGAATCATTTGTTCAGTTTTACAGTTTTACAATTTTATTTACTTGTATGTATTTTTCTCAATTATTAATGTCATTTGTAAAGTTTCATTTTCTCATTTTACGGTTAATTTGCCATGTAAGTATAATTTTTAATTTAATCATTTTCTAATCATTTTGTTTTTATAAATTAGATAAAATTTACCGGAAATCTTTAATAATATTTCTAAAATCCACTTGACAAAATATAAGCGTATAACATAACCAACTTTCAATTTTAGTATATTCAAATAATCAATATTTAACATTCGACATGTAATTGCGATTTATTTAATTTTCACAATCGGTTTAATTTGTAAAAAAATCTCGTTTAGTGAGTTTATTAATGAGTTCATATTAAAAAGCGTATTTTTATTACCTAAAATATATAATTTGTCAACCATATTAGAATTCTAGATTCTAGAGTCTAGATTATTGAATGGCTTCAATTAGTGGGGGAAATAGCAAAAGTTACTCTAACCAGATTGACATTTGTTGTGTATATAAATTTTAGTTAAAATTCAAAATTTATTACTGAAATGGATTGAATGTGAAGTAGAAATTATATGCACTATACTTGGTTCATTAAAATAAAAAATTAATAATAATATAAATTGTGTATTCAAATTTAATATATTTCATTTTTCTATAATAAAAAATGTTATTTTAACAAAACTTTAGAACATAGCAGGAGCAAGCTACGTTGAATTCTTTCATAAATATATTTTTCTATTGTATTCTGCATTTTTAAATAATTGTAAAACAATTTTTTGTGGAAATTTCTATCGAACAGTAAAAAAACTGAATAAAGACTGAAAAAGATAAATATGGAACACTATCTAAAAAAATAAATTCAGCGTTAATAAATATAACTCATACATTTTAATAACTTGATTTATTTTCATTTTATGGGGACAGTCCATTTTAGTGAATCTGTGAAATGAATTAGTGAATTAGAAATGTATTTAATACGTAAGTAACTGAATTTTAAAATGGCAAACTCAGATTTATATAGTTAAAATAAATGTTTGGTTATTATACATTTTGGAATTTTTAAATTTGACCAATATTACAAAAAACCCTTTTTATCGAAAAAACGCCTTTTGAGGTTAAATATTAAATTTTTTACTCTAAATTTGGTATATGTGTTAGTGTGTCATATATTAACCATAACCAATTAAAAAAAATTAATTTTGATGTTAATTAAGAAATATAGAAATTTGGGCGCAAAAACCTTAAAAAACAACAAGGCTAAATATTTAACGGTATTTTTTTCTAAACATATATTTTCTAGTGGATTCTAAGTACCCTTTTCAGCGTGGTATAGGGTATTTTTAATAAAAAACGAACAGCCCAGATAGGCATAGATTTTAAAAAGAGGCCCGAATTTATTAAAAAATACTTAACATTTATATCTTAAGAATCAGTTTATAAGTTTTGAAGTTTATTGAAGTTTGAACTTTTTCTAAACTAAAAATAATTAAGAATGAACGTCGAAATTGCTTAGCTCAACCTCGTTTGAATGCGCTCTCCTTAATGTCAATTGAGAATGATATCAGTTTTGATAATATCATATCTGATTTCTCTCAGAAAAAAATGAAAAAACAACATTTGTGAAGAATTGTCAAGAATTTTTTGTGACTGCATGGTGCATATTTTCAAATGAAAAAGTAAACTCTATTCATTAATTAATGTAAGTAGGTTTTTGTAAAATAAATAAAAATTACTAGAAACCTACATAATATATTTTAATGCTTATATTAACATTCAATGGAATAAAACTCTAAGTCTCCAATCAACAGTATGCCCTGTCTTATAAACAGGGGACCTAATTTTTTTTATCGCTTCACTCGAAATTTTAAAGACCTCGGCCTTTGCTAAGCCCAGGGCCCGAAGTGGCTTAAGACGGCTCTGATTACATGACCAATTAATCATATGACTTGAGGCATTTTGTTATGTGGACTGGCCCTCATAATTTGCCACTATGACTATAATTTTGATATTGAAAGTTTGGTTAATGAATTTGCAATAGTTCAATCAAGAAGACTGGAACTAATTGATTTAATTAATAATATTTTATTTAATGAACAAAAATAATTTCTCTTTTTTTGTGCTGATCATTTTTTTTTATTTTTGCGAAAAAATACAAATTTGGAAACTATTGTATAACAACTTTTAAATGAAATTCAAAGAGACACTTTAAAATCAAACTAGACCCCTTGATATTAAAAGAGACGCCCTAAAATATATTTCTCGCTTCGCTCGCACCCATTAACTAACCTCTTAGATCCGCCCCTGATAATAGTTAATGTTAGAAGGAAATAGTTCGTATAGTTGAGCTAATATTTTTATTCCAGCAGGGAAACACTGAAAAAAAATTTGGCAACTGCCGGATTAAACAATGTTTAGATCTAAACAGTGTTTCCCAACCGTAGGGCCAAGCCCCACTGGTCGGTATGAAGAAATCTTTGGTGGACCCTGGGAAATATTACGAATTTATAGGTTTATGAAACCTTTAGATCAGGTTGTCAATTATGCGGCCCGCTTTATAGCAAAATTTTTTACCCATATTTTTCATGATTACAATTTTAGTATTCATTATGCACTTATTCCATTATTGTTTCTTATTTTATTTTATTAATTTATTAAAACTGTTAGTTTAATAAAGATTTGAGTAAAAATATTTTTTTGTCACATTTTGCCTGCCATCAAATTGAGTCTGACACCTCTGCTTTAGATTAATTTATTATTAGATGTTTATATAGAAAATATTTCATCCAATAATTATAGTCATTTCTTATGGTTAAATAAATCCTTTTTACAGAATTAGAAAAAAACACAATATTAAATCATTTTAAAATAATTTAAATATACGTTTCGAAGATATCAAACTTATGGAGTTTCCATTGTGGTTGACACAACATTTTCTGGTGGACTTATTAAATGTAAATATTAAGAAGAATTGTCTATATTAATGCATGACAAATCTTTACAAACTGTATTTAGCATTAAAGAATATGATGTGGCTTAACGAAGAAGATTTAAAAAATAATCTAAATGCAACTAATTTTGCTAGGATGGCTTTGTTGCCATTTCTATCCTCTTATTTAGTAGAATGCGGATTTATTGTTGTTTTAAACTTACAAAACTGTTTGTACAACTGTACTAACAAAAAATAGAATTTCGAATTTCGACTATACACAAAGTAATAGCTTTCCATTTCTAATTTATTAGAAAATGATTGTTTCTACAAACTTAATAAAAAGTAATCATTGAATTAATAATAAATTTTTGTGAGTGAATTCTGTATTAGCCCAATAATTTGGCCGTTAGGGAATTTTTTTTTTTAGTGGGGTCTAGCATAAAAAATGTTGGGAAACACCGGGTTGATGAATCAATTTTTAAATGTTGTATAGAGAGTCCCTATTAAGGACCTACAATTTTCATCTAGTCCGTGCCCATTGTAGACGTTCCACGGCCCTGACTGTATTACCACTATAATGATGAATATTTTTTATTTTCATTTTTTTTAGATTTAAATAACAGTTTTAACATATAAAATTAATAATGAACGTATTATTGATGTCAAATTTTTTTGAGATATATTTTTTTTTGTTTCGGCTTTATTTTTAATTAAAATTATAAGTAAGTGTCTTATTATATATGTGTTTATAAAACAATAATAAGGTTAGCTGATAAAAAAAAGTAGGCGGATTCATAATATATTCATCAATATGATAATATGAATGTCTTTGAATATGTTTTATTAAATTCACTAACCTATCATTGTATTTTTTAACAATAGTCAAGATACATATATAGTTGTATTTTTATTCTGTAATTAGTTATTCATTTAACATTTGCTATTTTCCTTTGCATAAATTTTTTTATTATCTTTGTTAATCAATGAAATTTCTACCTCCGCTTTCAATCAAGAATACATTATTTAATCATTACATTTTTTTGGAAATTTTACAAGAATATTACTTTGCTTTGGTTTAAAAAATGCAGTATTACATAAACTTTAAATTCAAATGTAGTATTCTGTATAAGATTAGCTTAATACCAATAACATTATACGAGTGTGAAACTATTTAAATTAACAGTTCTTTTGATTGTGAAGCGTACCTCCTGTGGGAAATATATATTAATACAAAAGACACTAGAGATTCATAAGCTTTGGTCTAATCCTGCCTGACTCGATCAATTAAATGAATCTATTTTTTGTCGATAAAAATGAAATTTACAACAACGAATGAACAATGAACTTTAAAAGACGATTTTCCCGTAATAAATTAAAAATAGCAAAATTTAAATTAAATTTACATTTAAATTGAGTAAAAAATTGTATTAACCGTTTATTTATTATTAACTGACCGTTAGTAATTATAATAATGAATATTGTGTAAGAGTACTCGAAATCTTTAATGAGCTATTTAATTGATCATTACGTTTTATTTACAAACATAAAGTGATAAATCCGTCTGGTTTCACATAACATGCTTAAAATAAAAAAAATTCAACTATCATACTCTATTATAGTATTACTATTAATAGTGTTGTTTATACATGTATAAAATGCAATTATAGCGGTTTGGGTTAAATCTACTATAATTTATTATAATGAGCTGTGATGATAAAATTAAAAGTGAAAAAATTGTTTACTATATGATCTAAATTTTATAAAATATGCTTTGATCTTGTTAAACATTAAACATAATTGCGATAAAACTATTGTGATTGGTACAATATTAAATTATACGTTAAATTAGACAAACAAGATAACTGTTGAATATAAGTAACTGATTTAAAAGTTAAATCATTACAAGCTGTATAGGAATAATGACAAATTGTTTGTTTGAACTATACTGACTCAATTAACCGTTTAGTGTGAAGCAAAAAGAAAGCTTGTTATTCTGGAAATATTCCAAGTATAAATGTATTGACATCAAGTCGTTAACTACTCGAGTGTTATTAAATTGCGAGTGTCACAAAATCAAAACAATGAATAACAAAATTAATTAAAATAGATTTTGTAAAAAATATAAAAAATATCGACCTTATCAAATGCGAAATAATGCATAACTAGGCTTGTAGACATGTACGTTACTACAAAGTACTTGAGACCAGTCAGCGAATACTTGAGATTTCGAGTCCACTTGATAACTACTACACATTTTTACATTAACACCGATGACACATTTAAAAGATTTTACTAATTATCAACACATTAGCGTAAATAAAATTGAAACGAAAAATGAATGCAATTTTCTCGTCATTTTCATGTCCCAGCAGGTGAACACTTTTTATTCTTTTACTGGTCACTCGCATTTTTTCAACAAATTTCAAGTGCTTCTAATTTCATTATACAATGGCGACACGCTTTGTTTACTCTGTTCTCCGAATACTCCATTATTTCAATTGGATTGGTCCTCAGAGACATTTAACATTGAGTCTGAAAACTCCATTTCATTTTAAATTATGATACAATTATTGTAATGTAATTAATTAACGGTTAAAACTTTTAATATTTACAATTTTAACATTGATTAATTGTTTCATGTATAATCAAGAATCATTTAGATAATTGGTAATGGTGTTAAAATTTAATTGACTTTACATGTTAATAATTATGAAGCAGAGTTGTTACTTACTCAATCATAATTTATAAATATTTCCGCTTCAATTTTATTTATTTAATATATATTTTAAAATTTTAAGATTTTAACTTGGTTTATCAAAGTCAAGTACGCTTACGTACGTATCGTTAAAAATCAATTTCTTTTAATTTCATTTCCATTTTATTTGATGCTCTCAAAAAGTCAAATCTACATTTATTTACTAATGTTAAATTAATTCAATTTAAAATTAAATTGAATTCTGTTAAACTGTACAATGTACATTTTGTGTTTTATATTTAATATTTTACAATTTACATAATTTTCAATTTCATTATATCAGTTACAATTATCAATTTGTACATTTGAAATGTCCCGCAATCATTTTTAATTTGAAATTGATATTTTTTCATTTAGAAAAATAGAAAAAATATCTTGCAGAGTAAATGAATGTAAACAATTAACTTTTATTGATGTTATAACTGTTGGGATGCTCAATGAGCTCATTAACAAATTTCCATTTAATGTTTTCACATGTAAGTAATGTTCATTTTTTTTTGACTTTGTTTTCACATTTATTTAAAAATAACTGGTCGTAAATTTTCGGCCATGGTTTATTTTTAAATTTTTATTTGCAATTTTCATTTTTTTTATCAAATTATAATCTTTTTCTGAAATAGGACTGGTCTAATTATATAATTATTAATAATAATTTATTATTATACCATCAAAAAAAATGTGGGGCAAATCCAATTTTATTAAATACTAGGAGTGTCATTTTTATTTGATAAAAGTGGATTTTTCCTTTTATTTACAGTACACATATTTTTATATATTATCTACATTCCATTATCTAAAAGTGACCATTTTTTGATGGTATTAACACTTTTTATAAGTCAATCAGTGATTATATCAATTAAAATGTTATTGACGAAATTTGTAAACAATATTTTATACAATATTAGTTACATTTGATACATTTAACACACTTATAAATTCAGTTAAAATACAGTATTCAGAGGCGCATCGTCATATACGGCTGCAGCCCTCCAGAATTTTGACCAATATAAAAAAATAATTCACAAAACTATAATTATATACGCAAATATAATACATAGTACATACTGTATATGTATTTCTATTATAGTATTAATATAATATACTATTTTACACACACATATTTGTATTACAGAGCAATTGGAGCACCTTGGGCTACACTGTTCGCAGCCCGATATTTGTGAAATACAATGTGAAGGTTAAATACTGAAATTCAAAAATTAAAAAGTGTAATACAGTGTTTCCTAACGGTGACTAGGCCCCATTAATGGAGCCTGGGAAATTTCACAAATTTATTGGAACTATGAAAATTTTACACTAATGTAATGTTATTTTTGTAGTATACTATATATTTGTAGCTTCACTGTTATGTAATTCGTACAAACAGCAGCTAGCTCTGACTTTTTAATTGATTTTTTAGTATTTTAGGCTGTGATTTATAATAATACTCATTTAAAAAATATGCAGAAATTATGTTTTATAAAATGCTGCAACTTTTTCCATTTTTCCAAAAATCGGGTAATTTGGGGGTTTGGCCATAAAGATGTAAGTTTCTGATTTTGAGATTTACAACATAATAATTATGTACAAACGCGTCCCAGAATTTATATTCTTTAAAATTCTAGGTTTTAAATGCGTTTATTATTTATTAAAAAATTGTTATTTTCGTTTTTTATCTTGAAGGACTCATTTTTTTATAATACCATTTACGATAATATGACTCTCGAAAAACTGTATAAATAATTGGTATTTTTTTAATTATAGGACTTAATGTTTTAATTAAACGGTAATAAACGCTGATATTACATTCTATACACGTAAAGGAGTAACATGTGTCATCCTAATATTAAGAAAATCTGTAATATTTTGAAGAATTTTGTAAACTAAATCGAATGTCATGTTTGCATAAAGCAATCTAATTCAATACCCAAAATGAAACGAGAATGTGAAATGTAGTTAATAAAAGCATAATTTTCCTTTTAGGCTTGGTATAACTGGATTTTTATTTTTGTGGTTGGTAAATTTTGATTTTTAGTAAAAATTTTTGCATGATTCAAATATGAATCATTGGATGTGAAACCGCTAAATGTGTACTATAATGTGTACTAAACATTAATAAATTAAACATTCACTACATGTTATTCGCTTTCATACCGTGATACCATAAAATTGTATACTAACCAGCTACGAATTTAGATCCTCGTTATGTTGTATAATACATAATATATTTTTTTTTCTCTGTCGGTTAAACCCAGTGCCGTATCAAGGACCAACTCCACCCCAAAATATGAAACATTTTTTAATGTAAATGGAGATTGGTGCTTCCCAACCAGTTTCATTGGTGACACAAATTTCAATTAAAATATTTCCACGACCCATCAATTCATTATAATAGAACAAATTGTTTTATGAACAATTTGTGACATTATCGATTCTGTTAGAACATGGGTGCACAAACTTTCCACCAACTAGTCTAGTCACCCCAATGGGTGAATACGAAAATTTAGATGAATGTAGGTTAATCTACAATTTTCAACATATTTTATTAAATCATCCAATTTAATATAATCTTATGAGAAAAAACCAAAATTTTACCAACCCTTAAGGAAGAAATCCATTTTTATCAATATTTTTTTAAAAATCCATTTTTACCAGTTTTAGAATAAAAACTGCCCTATCTGATTCCAAAAAAAAAAAAATCACATTTTACATACCCTTAACGAAAAAAATTCGCTTTTACCAATATTTTTATGAAAAATCCCATTTTACCAAATTTTTAGACCAATAATTCTTCTGACTGATTCCATAAGAAAAAACCTAATTTAAAAAAAATTTGAAAAATTTCCTTTTACTAATATTTTTTTGAAAAAACATTAATCATTAATTTTTCGGAAAATAATTAATAATAATTGGACAACAAAAAAGAGTTCTTTTAAAAACCGATTTGTTGATACATTAGAGTGGAAGACATAAAAAAATATGTAAATATTAATAATGACATAAAAAAGATATCAGTGACTGTCTTGATTTTGTGTGCCCTTCGCTAACATTTGAGAAACTGGGGCAAAGTCAAGAATGTAACTTTTTGATTAAAATATTTTAAATAGACCTTGAATAAAATCTCATTTTAACTTTTTAATTTGAAGTAAAATGATACATTGCATCATGATCAGATGTATTGCTCACGGCCGCATGCGGCGGTACGACTCCACGTTGTGCACGTCTGTTGTAGAAAATAAACATTACATCAAACCGAAATTTTCAAAAGGTTTTTCCAAAAAGGGTCATCATTTGATGACTATACAATATATCAAATCTATTAAAAATTATTACTTCTAAATCCAAACATTCTAATCGACAATATTCACTATTCTTGATGGCATCCAACAAAATTGTACATCCAAAAACCAAAAATATATTATTGGATAACTAAATAATGTTGATTAAATTTTATGGATACAGTGATTTCCTCTAGGATGTCAAATTTCGACAATAAGTAGAATTTTGTGGCGGGTTTTCAATTAGTGACATTAATTAATTTATTTTTTTCACATGAGATTATATTAATAATGAATCATTATTAATGATAAATGGTGTATTATAGTTTACAATCTGTTGACCGATAGATTCTATTCAATATTGATGAATATATCTCGACAATATGGATAAGAATAATATTGTCAATTGATGATGATATTACATCAGTAGTTCCCGATTCCAATGGAGTACGGATCCCTTATTTTTTTGACCTTTTTAATTGTATATTCAGACAGGGAAGAAATATAAATAGAAATAAAAATCCGTGCCTACAACCACTGCACTATATCATTATTTAACAAACGTACTCCAAAATCGAAGTAAATTGGAGCAAAATATGTATGAGACAGCCAATAGCGAATGTAGGTGAGTGCAGGCCCTCTTTGGTGACAAATATGACCCTAAAATATTTCAATTTGTGTATTAATATTGTGAAAAATTAAAAAAAAATTCTAGGACTAACGGTTTACGTTTTATGTATATAATGATCATTTATCATTAATCTATGTATTATTTTTTATGTTAGTAACATAAGTTTAAGTTAAATTATCGGACTTAACGTTGTTCATAATCGAAATATAACTTACCGGAATTGTCGATTTTGATGCAGTTGAACAACTCAATAGTTGAATGTCAACATTGAAAAATTTAGTAGAATAAAAACTAGAAAAAAAAATAAAAAAATAAATTATTATTATGAATAGAAATATTTAATAAACATAATATAATAATTCCAATTTAAATACATTATATGCGTTTGGCCCCTAATACAGCACCACCTACCTTACATTAACAGGATAAATATATCTATAGTATTGATATAATGTCTTAAAACAGGATTATACTGCATCAAAAAATAAAGTAAAACAATATATATAATCTTTCCAAGACCATAAAATTTAAACGTTACTACCTAATTGATTAATATTTGTATTATAAAATATATAAATAATTTTACATTAATATATTTTAAGCCTTGATTAGTTTTAAATGAACTTGATAATAATAGCATTGATTGAACGCACAAACGCGTATTTGAAAGATTTAAATGCATCAAACTTGAATTATCAGCCAATACTTCAGATATAACTCTTGCACCAATTCTACCTAAAATTAAATAAATTAATACATTTTTTTATTTGCATTTTTAAAATCATTACCTATTGTATTACTTGATAAATCTATCCATTTCAATGTCATGCATTCCTTTAAATAGAATTGATAATTATACCAATTTAATAGATATTATATATATTGATTAGATTTTAAAAGTTAAAAGTACTTTTTAATTAATTTTCCATTTTTTTAATTATAAATTTTTAATTTCATAAAATTATTAAATATTGTAAGATTACTCCCAATTTTGGTACTTTCAATATACTCTTAGTTTAAATCAGTGTTTCCCAGTCTTTTTTATGCTAAGCCCCACTTCACCAAAAAATGACCGTTAAGACATTTTTTGGGGTGATATAACAGTCAAAAAAGAATTATTATTAATTCAGTGATTATTTTTTAATAAAACTATAATTTTCTACTAAATTACTAATCGAAAGCTTTTATTGTCGAAAGTCGAGCTAATATAAGATATATTTTATAGAATTAATGATATCACTGAACCTGGCTATTCTTACAGTTTTTCTTAATATTGGGTATGACACATGATAATCCTTTACTTATATAAAATTGAATGTCAGTGTTTGTTACCGTTTGAATAAATGTTAATAATAAGTCCTAAAATTAAAAAACATCAATTTCTAATAAATTTTGTAGAGTTATATTATCGCAAATTTTATTTTCATAAATTGATCCTTTATGATTAAAAATACAAATTATGTGTTTTGTTAATAAATAATAAAATCAGTCCTAGAATTTTAAAGAACATAAATTCTGGGACTTGTTTTAACATAATTATTATTGTCGTCAATCTCAACCTGAGAAACTTACATCTTCATGCTTAAACCTCCAAATGACCCGTTTTTTGAAAAATTTAAAAAATTACAGCATTTTATAAAACACTAGGTTGACTGTTATGTACTACGTACAAACAGAACCTAGCTCTACCGAGGGCACATTTTTATTATACTTAAAAAATAAATTCACGTCGAAAATCTAACTTAAAAATCCTACTTGCAGAACTAGCTACTGTTTGAACGAATTACATAAAAGTCAAGCTAGTATTGTACAGAATTGACATTAGATTAATCTAAAGTTTCATAATTTGAATAAATTCGTGAAATTTCTCAGGCTTTATCAAAATATCGAAGGCCCGCCAGTGGGGTCTAGCCCACGGCTAAGAAACACTGGTTAAGATATTTATACATCAATAGCTTTAATCAAAGATGTTGCTCCAAATCCTGAAACAAAACTTGTGCTTACATTTAATTTTGTTAGGCTTTTGTTTTTAACTATCAAAATAAATATAATTATTTATATTTTACATAACATGGATGACTATTGGCCTGTGGCCAGTCGTGGATATGTGTTCTACAGATACAACTTTTTCGATTTAAATTAAAATCACTGATATTAAAATTAAAACAGGTGTAGTAACAAGATCCAATAATACCTTTTTTAAAACAGTACACTGCTTATATTTATTGATAATTTTTTAGTTAAATTGACATTATGTAAACTAAACATTTACCATAATAGCTTACGTGGTTCCCGATTTAAATAGTGTAAGGAGGCCCATTTCAAAATATTTATTTTTTTGAAAAATAATAACTATTATTTACTGTTTTTGCAAAACCATTATATTATTATATA
The DNA here is from genome assembly GCA_001642005.1 of Intoshia linei. Taxonomy (NCBI): domain Eukaryota; kingdom Metazoa; phylum Orthonectida; family Rhopaluridae; genus Intoshia; species Intoshia linei. Next base: position 36,496 of record LWCA01000057.1, on the reverse strand, counting down.
AATTTTTAATTTTTCTTATTTTTGGACAATTTAATGTTCTTATTGCAACCATTCAAATCAATTCGTAGCACGTTAAGACCGCGGGTCTACGTAGGGATTTTTAAAATTAAATAAACCATAATTATCTTAAAGTAACTATAAATATAAGGACAAAACTCTCTTCTCTATTTTTTAAAGGAAACTTTTAAACCAATTTAATTTTAAATATTTTATAAAAATTCTAAAAATAGGGGATATTTACAATTTTACAGATAATCAAAATATTTATTTGCCGCATGAGTAGATGAAATGCAATAGGTGTAAGTCTGTTATTTAATATTTCGCAAAAATTCATTTTTCATTAGTTGGCAGATATATTATTTACCACCTTAAAATTAAATCTTTACAAAATTAATAACAGAATATAACAATTTTCAATTATATATTTTTGAAGATTATCACAAAAATTTAATTAAAAATAGACACTTTAACCACCACGATATAATCTACACTAAATCAAATTATTATATTACATTAAAAATTTAAATGTAAAATGAAAACATTGCAGATTAGAAAATAAAAGATATTACCCAAACCTAGAGCAATATTTTTCGATCCTTCGACTCCAAATAAATTGTTGCTTATATTTAAAACATTTAATGAACTTGAGTTCTAAGATTTTATTAAATATTTTTATACATTAATGATAGTGAAAAACAAACAAACCCATGCGAGTGAAAATTACAACCTGTAATGTGGAAATTAATACTAATCGTGAAAAATCGTTTAACAATAAATTCTGAGAACAATTTATAATAATGATAAAAAACTCATATTATAAATTTCTAATAGAAGTCGGTTTAATTTACCAATATACATCACTACTTTTATTTCATGAATAAGCAACCTTTTACAGTAATTGGTTTAATCAATTAAAAGAAATATTATAAAACTAACATGTATGATTTTTTTTAAATTCAAAGACTTAGTTTTTACTGTCTTTTTTTGAGTTTGCGTTTTGACCGTGAAGAAGCAATTTTATCAAATTGAATTTGATATTATTTGCTTCCTCAGAAAAAAATTAACCGAGAATTAAAAATTTTTAAGTCTTGGGTTTTCAATTTTTGAAATAAATTGGAACATACATAAGATATTAGAGGCACACAGAAGATATTCAATCAAAACTCATAAGAAATTAATTAAAACCAAGAATTAAAAAATACAAATTGTATTACATGTTTTAAAAGAAATTGAATTATAATGTAATTATAATTATAAGATACTTATTATAAATTTCAGTCTCAGAAACAAACATCTTAAGGTCCTTAAGTTCAGGACCAAAAACCCCAATTTTGAAAAATAACTAAAAATATTTTCAGAATTGTATAATTATTAATTATACAGGTTATTATATTGTACTAAGTTGACTATTATATACTTCGTATAAACAGCACCTAGCTCTGCCAAATTGTTAATGCAAATATTTGAAAAATATTGCTTGATAATATAAATTATTAATCACCGGAATTGCATAGATTTCTGGGGATGAAATTTTTTGTCCATATCAACTCGAATAAGGTCTATCAGAGTAATCTTTTTTTTTTAATTTTCGGACCATTAATTATTTCAAATTTTTTGTTTTTGTTAATAAAATAATTTCAAAATAAAAAAAATGAATATTAAACAACTTTTTTGACCGTGAAGTCGTCACTTATTCAGATTGAAATGTCTGTATGTTTTAACAGAATACAACTGTGCCATCTGAAATTTTTTTAAATTTCAAGGGTGCTTTCATTTAAAAAAAAATATAGTTATGTCTGGTTTTGATCGTGAAAATTATTTTTTGTGAGGTTTCCATTTATGATAATGTTTATGATTTTAAAAATTATCCCAGAATTTATGTTTAAAAAAATTTTAAGACATTTTAAATTTTTAAAACAAAGGGTAATTTGTAGTTTTGATCATGAAGATATGCGTTCCAGAGTATATGTTTTATTAAATTTTTGGTTTTATTTTTTTAAACAAAAGGAAAAATGGGGTTTTTGACCCTGAAGAACTTAAATTCTAAAATTGAAAAATGGATAAAAACACGTCCTGGGTAAAACTGTACTAGAAAGTGGGTTTTAAAACGTGTGACTGTCAATGTTTTCAATAAATAGTTACACACAAAAACACACACAGACATTTATATAAATATGTAAAATATATATAATAAATATGTTATATGTGTAATAATTTTCATTTATTAATATATAAGTAAAGGATTAATTATAATATTGTATTAAAATCTGTCTGTCTACAAATCTGTCTACAATGAAATCATGGCATAAATTTAAAAAAAATTTGTGATTTTCTGACAAAACTATAATTAAAAATTTTTTAGACGAAGCAAGTTCTTGTATGTTTCTACTCTCTAAAAAATAATCATTAAAATATTATGGTCCCAGCTGAAGCTACTACTCTAAAATCAATATTTCTGAAGTATAAATTTAAAACCGCAATCATGGAGGCGATGTACATCGAATCAGATTCTTTCAATTGACAATCTATTAATTTGATACATGTGTTGTTTAAATATATTACGTTGTACATTATAGAATTATTGATTTGATTAAAAGATTATTGATTTATTATATTAATTGTAATTTGATTAATTGAATCAGTGAATTCTGATTGAAATATGCAATATGAATGTTTTTCAAGTCAAAAAATGTAATATTTAAAGTATAAAAATCAAAAAAATTGATTAATTAATAATTAAATTAAAAAAAACCAATACTCATCATAAAATTACTTTCTAAATTTAAATACTCAATATGATGACAGTTTGATACAGCATTGCAAATCCTTCTGACCCCTTCATCGCCAAATCGATTTCCCGCAAGATTCTGTATCAAAAGAATATTTTTTAAATTTATCAATCATTACCCACACTTTTATATTAACATTTTTGTACATAAGATTGACTATATGCCCACTAAATGGCTCATTGATCCAATTATTTGCCAGATTTACAGTTTTGATGTATTTACTCAGCTAAAACGTTTCATTATAAAGACAATGTCATAAATCAGGATACCCCCAAAAAATTGCACAACACTTGAAATTCTAAGAGACGAAATCCTCTATTAATTATTTCAAGGTTCTGGACCATGCAATTTCTGTATAAAATTCCAACAGTATAACACCCAACCTGGTTGCATTTATTGAGATATTGTTTTTTCAAATCTATGTTTATACGATCATCTAATAAATGAATCAAATATTAAATGTATTATGCTCGGACCTGTAGTCAAATATTCTGTAACATGTTCGGCATGCTTTTCATTTAATGAATTAGACATGTATACTTGTTGAACGAGTAACACTTTCTTTGTGATTTAATTGAGAAAATATAATTGTTAAACAAAAAAAGCATGGCATAAATAAACATATAAAAATCAATAATTTTGAATTCATAGGTACATTTTAATTACAACAAACATGAGTCAATTACGTAGAAAAAACTCTGAAATAAACCAATTTTGAACGAAACAATGAGTATGAGTTGTCAAATTTAAACATGTACGTCCCCTTTGAAGGATATTCATGAGATCCGCATTGTATATTACGGTGAGATTCTATCTAAGTAATTGTATAAAATATTCAAAAATTAAGTACCCTCCGCAGTGGTATAATTTCGCTGATTTTTTTATCATTTTCTCTAGAATTATTTACAAAAGACTCGTTTTCAGTAGAATTAACATCGTCGTCTGTTTGAGATTCATTATCAGACGACTCTGCATAATAAATTTCGATGTTATCGGGTGGAGAATCATTAAATTCAAAATACAACCCAAATCCAATATCATAGTGATCACTTGCAAATTCCCAAAATATTGTGTTTTTTTTATTATACGTTGGTACCGATATCTAAAAATTTACAATTTATTCGGAAAAAAGTACCATGGCATAGGAAAGGCATGCAATGGTGATTCGATCATTAGAGTTTTTCAGTTCGCGCTTGAAAGTATTTATATCACCCGTATACCATATTTTTGGTATTGCAAAATGTTTTTCAGGTAAAGTTATTGGAGAACACAGATCACTATTGTTTGAATCCTCAACATTTATACTTTCAGAATGTTCATCACTACATATAGAACTCAAACAAACATCACTAGAGTTTTGAGCCTCTAATACCTTATTCATGTAGTTTTTGTAATGTTTATCCTGCAATTCTTTGATTAGTTGATTTTTCTAAATTAAAAATTAAATTAACCCAGTAGTAAATAAAAAAATTTCAACTTTTTCCTTGTCCAGAGGATACTGTTTTTCAGAAAACTCTTCAAACTGGCTATAAGTAAGTTTATCAAGGATACACCTAACGCGTCTAACAATAAAATTTAACCATTTAAAATGTTACTCTTTATCGACAGTATCCATATTGCAGGAACAATCCAGATGTGATCATATAATCAATAAACACAGGTAACGCATAACAATACAATATCTCGGGAAACATTTACATTTATTATTATCTTGTAATTTCATTTACAAGATACAATTTACAAAAATTTTGAGTTAAAATTGCTTCCAATATAAAATTTGTGGTTAAAATGATTACAGGTATTGGTATATTTACAAAATTCTACAACTACCCGTCGATTTTCCATCACTTTTAATGCTTTTTCTTTTAGTTTGAGTTTCAATAATTTCATTGGACAGTGCAACAGTAGATGTGTTGCCGAGACTTGTTTCACGTGTCACAGTTAACGATTCGTCTAGACGCGGGTCATATACATCGGGCAATTCAGTTCTACAGTTTATTTTTGATGCACCCAAATCCATGTTGTTATGGGTAATTTTTATGTTGTTTTCCTTGCAATAATTTAAATGCTGCCGAAAGTGTATTATGAAATTGTTTATCGAATCGCATTCCTCCATTTTTTTTTCTATGCAAACATTGTCTTCCCGTACATTTTTAGCAGTTGTGTACCATCTAAAATATTTATCAACGTTTAACATCAACTCAGAAATTACATGCAACGCTTTATTTGTAATAGGGTGAATCGATCTTCAGGGTTTTTTTTCATTATATTTACTACAAGGTCAGCTATGTGTTTTTCGACATAATTTGGAATTTGTAAGTCGCACCTTTCTATGCAATTGTATAATTCTAATACACATTCGGAATTAAATGGAAGCATTCCAGTCGTCATATAGTATCTACAAAAAATTAAATGCAATTTCGGTCAATAAAATATTACAATGTAACTCCCAAAGTCCATATATCGATTTTAAACCCGTTATAATTAACTCTTCCTTGAGCAATTTCTGGTGGTTGAAAAGCTGGAGTTCCTTCGCTGCTACTAATCATATCATTTTGGGACATGTTATTTATAATCTAAAATAAATCATATTTTACGATTAAAAATTTACTGTTGCTGTTCCAAAATCGGCCAATTTTATACAATTTTCCCTAGTAATTAAAATATTGGACGGTTTGATATCATTGTGAATTATGTATATATTGTGGAGATATTCGACAGCTTCCACTAATTGTGTAAAATATCTACAATAAAAAATTGAAATTAAATTTTAGATTTATATAAATCATTTTAGATTTTTAAATAAATGGTTAGAGACAAATGTTACATTTTTATATATTAAGGGTTGAATATTCAATATGAATTTTATCCAATTTATGAATATGAATCTGATGTTTTATACACAAAAAAGTTTAATATGTAAATTACCTAATGATTATTAGGTATTACCAGGACCGTGGACAGGGGAATATGGCCCGGGCCTACAATCATGAGGCCCAATAATTTAATGTATTAATAGTTACTGTTGTAAAATTTCTTAAGTATGTCAAAGATCGATTAAAGAATGTATAGACATCCCATTTTTAAAAAAAAATTATAGGGCCTACAATTTCCATCTGATCGGCCCTACTACTGGCTTTCCACGGTCCTTGGTACAATATTGTAATATATTATATTTTATTTATTAAAATTAATTTTATCATTATATTTTGCCCCGTAAAATCAAAGCCAATCGTGTTCGGATATTTTAGTGATAGTCATACCCAGTAATGAACATTAACATGTAAATATAATAAAAACCGATGAGTACGCCATTCTGATAGTGATTCGTTGTTACAAAGTCCTATAAGAGAGTGCAAATCAATTTCACAGTGATCCATAAAAAGGTAGAGTTTATTTTTTTCTGAAACTCGATAAACATCAATCAAACAAATAATGTATGGATTTTTAATTTTTTCAAGAGAAGCCAATTCTCTAAATTAAATTAAATTTAAAAATAAAAATTTTACAATAACCATCCTTGAATTTAAAACATAAATGCCAACTAAAATCTAGTCTAAATTATACTTAAAATTTTAAAAAAGAGAAAATATTCATACATTTAGTTCCATTATACTTAGTTGTAGCTCAAATTACTGTTTGATAAATTTTACTATTATTTAACAAAGATCAAGATTTACGTTTAAGAAACTAGACTTATGTATCTATAACTATGTCGGTGGCTCCATGAGACCAACTCGATATGAAATAATATTTCAATACAGCGCACCAGCGCCGAACCTACCAAGATCGATACCCTATTATCAAAAATTTTGAGTTGATACAATGCCACATAATCTGGGAGAGCCAACATTGAAACCGGGTCAGAGGAAAATTGTACTTCCCTAGATATAAATTAAAAAATATGGTTCCTCTATACCAGTGATTCCCGATTGGCGGTTCAAAACTATATACATGTGGTCCGTGAAATTTAAATAAAATGTAAAAAAAATTTTATCAACTTTTGTTTGTTTTTATTTTTAATCTGTACTTATTAACAGAGTAGCAAGATGTTGGGAATTTGTCCAAAATCCTAGACAACTGCGACATTATTATTTGAAAAATCCCACTTTTATCCAACCATTAATAAAAAATACCATTTCAAAACCTCAAGTAAAAACACGATTTTACCAAATCTTATGAGAAAAATTCACCTAATCAAACCACAAAATAAAACATCCAATTTTATCAACCCTTAAAGTTTAACGGAAAAATCCCCTTTTTCCAATATTTTTTTAAAAAAAAAAACGATTTTACCAAATCTTATGAGAAAAAACGTTTAATTTTTTCATAAATGTTTTATATTTCATGTTTCCTTTGTGATCTAAAAAAATAAATATTTTGAAATGGGAGTCTATACACTATTTGAATTGGGACCACTGTTTAATTCAGCGGTAGCCTGAGGTTTTTCAGCTTTCCTCTGTTGGAGTGAAAATTTTTTGACGTGTTGCTAATTTACTAAATTTTTTTCTAATGTTATCCTTTCATTTAGAATGGTCTGTTGTCATATACCCTAGCCGGGAGTTGACAGATATGATGTTGAAAAATATTTTTGCAATGCTGAAATTAGAAAAATGAACCCCATTTTACAAAAATTTCTAAGAAGCCGAAAGAGTCTCCGCTACGGTAGTTCTGAATCTGGGTCAAAGAAAAGTCTCAACTGAACTAGTACTACATAACAATAAATTGGCACTGGTGTGATGAAACTTAACTAAATTGCAATAATAAATATATCAAACAAATTTGAGATATAAAATATTCAACAAGGAATACTGAGAGAACATGTACTAGGTGCTAGAAATAATAATATAATGAAACTTTTCAATTATAAATGGAACGATAATTATTCCAAGATTCACAAAAAATATTTATTTATTTACATCTATGAATTCCAATTATAAATGTAATAAAATGTGCGCGTCTAAAATGAAAAAAGTTAAAAAATGTTCATCTGTACTTGACTTGTACAAACAGCATTAATTTAAAAATCAACGTAAAAGTTATAAATCGCAATATTAAATACATGTAATAGCTATATTTTAAGGTTTACAAAGTATTTTACTTATGTAAATAGAACAAGACACAACTGCGACACTTTCCAATATTTTAAATAGTTATAAAAAGTAATATAACAGTTTCAACAAAGTCTACATAAAAGTAAAATTTTCAATGTATGGATTTGAGCTAAAAGTAAACATTAGTGCTATAAAAATTTCATAAATCATAAAAATACAATTTTGCAAATTATAGTACTATAGATCGCAGATACTAATTATAAAAACCAATCCGACCTACATTATGTAATATAATAATGTATTGCAATAAATTAATTCATTGTACTAATTTTTTTGACATTGAAAAAATGAGCAAACGCAAATAATATACGATAAATTTCAAGATGTGTGAATTTTTGAAATTAATTTAAAAATAGCATTGAGATAAAATAATAAAAACCTTTCAATATTTTTTTTACCATTTATCATCCTTTGCACACGCTTCTCGTCAAAAATTTTGACTGCACATTTCTTGAGAGTATAAATATGAATACATTCATGAACTGTACCAAAAGTGCCGGAGCCTAAAAGACCACAAATGAGATAGTTGTTTATTATCTTGGGAGGGCGATAGGATCTCAAAGATTGACTAAAAGTGAGAGATTTAGAAGAAATATTGTATTGTTGTGTGTCAATATAAACTTGATGTGGGCCTACAGCTGTTGGACCAAAATAATCGGTGACAGTGCTGTTAATTGTACGTCGTCTATTGATAATATTTTCATTTCTAGGCCCAAAATCGATTCTATCTCTATAAAAAGTATCGTCGATGCATTGATATGGATAATTGTTAGAGTATAGATTAGAAACATTGTTATCGTCATCGGTACTATCAGAGTCATGGCTCATCTTATCTTCATCCAAATATACACTAAACCCAATTGATTTGTTCCTTTCCAAATTTGAAGGCGATTCTGGTTTGAGATGGTTTTGTTGTAAATAATTTGGGTCTGGTGTTTTGCTTTTTCGGTTCCTGTCCGAAAATTTAAAAATCTTTGAAAAAATCTTATGAGGTTCGTTTTTAGGTTTATCTCTTTGCTTGTTATTTCCATCTTCATCATCACTATACATTTCAATAAAAATTACAAATTTATTTATGATTGAAGTGGCGCACACGTTACAATTACTAGTTTTGTATAAATTATGTAGTTACGTCAAACTTTTAATAAACGGTATATATTGATTGGCTTCGTGTAACGTTAAAATTCAAAACGCGCATTTACTTTCATTCTTTTCATCTCTTGGTATTTTCAGGTTTCGAAGGTAATCAATCAAATTTTTACTACGTTAAATGTACAAAACGCACATTGTGGGGATTTTCAATAGACTACTGAACAAATATAAATTTACAAATATTTGTATTCAAATAAAATTCATCCTACTTAATGTAATTTTGATATATACTATTTGTTTATTCTTGTTAAATACCCAATGTCCCTCGCTTGCATGCCAAATTTTCAATGAAGTCTAGTTTTTGTTAAATTTTTCCAATTGTCACTATTGGTTTGATACAGATTCAATTTTTTTAAAAGTCAAACACATTATCTTTAACTTACAAATTTTATATTTACAATCCTAACTCCTGAAATCAATTATGTAGCATGTAACCTATGTTCTGTAGTTTTGTAAATTTCTAACTTTTTATTATTTTACAATACACACTTTTTCAAAAAAGTATTAACTTAGCTGCACAATAATCATTGTATAATATACAATATACAATGTATATTTATTGGCCTGAATTTTCAAATAGTATTAATGTATTATAATTTTTTTATTTGCGTACTAAGAAATATTTTTTATATTGGAAAGTATTATTATTACCATTAATTTTTTACTGACAAACAAAATTCAAAATTTAAAAAATTTTTTTTGTATATAAAATATTAACAGTCATAGAATTTAAAAAACCCATATTTTATACAGTTTCTCGTAGGGTTGTTGATGTCTATTTTTAGTTTCCGATTTTGATTCCTTCAGGGTCAAAAATCCAATTTGCCCTTTTGTTTAAAAAAAAATTAGCTCAAAAATTTAATAAAACATAAATACAGGGACTCGTATTAAAATCATTAATATTGTCGTAAATATCAGCCTCAGAAATGCACACCTCAGTCAAAACCACAAATTATCTTTTTTTTAAAAATGAAAAAGGTCCTAGAATTTTATATCACTGGCTTGACTGTTATGTACTTTGTACAAACAAACCTAACTCTGCCGAGGGCGAGGCTTTGCGGGCTCTTTTTCCATTTTCGGTGACTTCGAGTTGGGTAGATTCGGCTCTGGCCTAACGGGCATATTAGGGTTGAATGTTTCGATAGACCCATTGAATCAACTACATTTAAAATACTGTTGTTTACTAATACAGAAATTTACATAAAATTTCTTGATTATATGTTATCTTATTGAAATCTTTTACAATCAAAATATATTGGATTGTTTTACCGTCTTATTATGAACATTACAATTATTTAAATATACATTAACATGTAGTACATATTAACATTTTTGTTATTCTATATATCGCTTGAAGGCTACTGCAATAATACTCTGGAATATAGTAATATTGAGCAAACTAATGATTTATGATAATTCATTTATTTTCATCTTAAATTATTTATAGCTCTAATTTATCATCTAAATAAAGATTGTCTGTATATCCATAAATTAATATTCCAATAATTAAATTTAAATATTTGATTGAGGCTTACACATTAACAATTTTATTTTATCTCATTACTTTATTTTGCCTTTTAAAGTTTACTTTCAATCCACATCCTAATTATTGTATTTCATGTTTCGGACATATTTACTGATTTCTTACTTTTACTAGAAACCTAATTAAATGGAATTTATATATTTATGTAATATAATTCTGAGACTCGACCTCTGAATAATTTTTCCAATTCATTTTCAAAATAATGCATATTTGTACATAAAAAAATGTTACGAAAATTTTATCTGTGAATCTCAGGTTCACACCAACTACATTCAGAATACCTGAACTACAAGACCATTTTTTGTTATATTTTTGACATGCTTCTACATAAATCATATCGAAAAAATAATAATCCCAGAATTTAGTTTATTTACAGTTCGATTCTAAATTTTAGACCTGAAATGGGAAAATAATGTTTCGTTGTATTTTTTCAGATTAAGTCTTCTGTTTCAAATATAAACCTTAAAAACAACCATATTTGAAGGTTTAAATGAATATTTAAAGTTTGTAAATACAATTGTACTATACAATTTGTATATTTTAATTTACATGTAAACATTTGTATACATGTAAAATTTTACATACGTAATCAGAGTTGCCAGAAAATAAACTCAGTTTCTCGCAAATTAGATTGAAGATCTTGATACATTTATTTGTTGAAAAGTTCAAATTGAAAACTTAAAAATTAAAATAATCAAATAATTAAATTAATAAAAATAAATAAATATAATTGTATTCATTTAGTATCTGATTGTGACGCATAATTATGGTTATAATCAATTTCTGAGTCGGGATCATTAGATTGATTCCTTTCATTATCATATATTGATGAATCATAATTAGCCATTCCCTTTGGAGGTTGATAATTATCACAAGTTGGTCCTAAACTTTCCAAATTGTTTTTTTATTGTAATCAGAGATATTAACATTTCAATTCCCATTCTGTTTCTCCGTGGACACTTAATGTAGCTAACCTTTGAGAATACCCGCTCTACGGTGGCATTGCCGATTGGTAAACACAATAATTTCAGAGCAAACTTGGAAATATTTCTGAAGCAATGATTACCAACAGAATCCTTATAATGATATATTGAAACCCAAAATTCGAGAGACTTATTTGGTATGGAATTATTAAAATATTCATTAAAGTCTGTTAAATTAAATATTCTCCATTCATCCTGAACATCTTGAGGATTTTCTGCCAACTCTATAGGAAAATTATCAAAACGACTATTTTCCATTAATATATTGATTGGAGAAATATATTTAACCTTGTTTAAAACCTCAATGTTAATATTTGTTCTTTTTATCAGTTCCGTAAAACATTTAATCAAAAAACTTTTCATCAGACACAACGCATCATTTTTATTTCATTCAGATAAATTGAGATTAAACATATATTGTTCACAATCAATTCCAATATCTATTGGCTCTTTACTATACGATATAGTTTCACAGGTAATTAGATCATTTGACACTCTTGACAATATTGACTGAGTAAAAACTTTCAATTCCCAAAGTAGCTTTGCATGATCAGCAGTATCGGATTGAAATTTTGCGTTCATAATTTCAAAAGAACGTAAAATTGGAGCGGCAAATTTTAGGTACATCAAATTTTTAATAGTATATAAATTAAATATATTTTGCGCTTTGGTTGTGTTCCTCTCCGAATTATTAATGTACAAATCGAGAAAGCATTTAATTTCATTCCATTGATTTATTATCACAGACAAGGACCTACTTCTAACCATCTAGTAGCGCTGATAGGTATAAACTTAGGAGGTGATCGTTCATTATTTATAATTTTGTACAAATTTCTATATTCTTCAAGTCTAAGAGGTGATTTACTCAAAAAAGAATATGTGTCTCTTATTAAAATATCTATGCTATCAAGAAGAATATGAAAGGCGTACGAGCAGGCCAAATGAAGTGAATGGCTGATACATTTCACCAATATAATATTAGGTATAAGGGTTTTTAGTTTAGAATACAATGAGTTATGAGTACCACAAAGGTTATTTGTTCCATAAGTACCAATCGCAGAACATAATTTAATGTTTATCGATATATCACTGAAAAATTTTAATACTACATTGTATAAAGTCTGAGCGTCCGTTCTATCAACTTTTACTAATCCGATAAATCTACTCACAATAGTATTGTGCCTTTTACTAAAATATCGTACCACAAAATACATATGCTTATCACAAGAAACATCAGTGGACTCGTCAACTATTACAGATAAAGGTTCATTGAGCATATCCTCTTTAGTTTATTGTAGGAAATACTTAGATATAACATTTCTTATTAACATAGAACATTTTTTTTTGTGAAACTTTATTGAATTCCCCATTAAATTTGCATAGTTAAGTATATTAGATAAATGATCAATTGATTGTATTGATGCATGAAATTACGTAACGTAATTTACAAAAATATTTCATTTCCAAGACAAATTTGTACAATACTTATTTAATATTCAAACACAATACTATTACAACTTTATCTTGGTAATTTATTCAATTTCTAATTATTAATTTTTATTAGAAAATAATAAATTATTTACACATTTATAAAGGTACTGTACAACTTTATCAAATTTTTTCAAGTTGTATCAAAGTTATAAACCCATATAAAATATGTTTATAAATTTTGAGAATTTTACAAAGTAAACCATACCAGGGATAAGTTGTGCATAATAAAATACTGCAAAATTTAAATTAATTTAAAAAGCCGTATCAAATAGGTTATACATTTGTGAATTATTTTAATTGATTTTGATTTGACGATCTGATCGGTTGATTAGTCGCAATGAATCATTTGCAGTATTAACTATATCACACATTTTCTATCATTATTCAAAAATGTATGCCATTTCCTTTTCAAAGCAATTAATGTAATATAAATTAATTAATATTAATATCCAGTCGATATAGATACAAAAGCGTAGATATCTGAGATTAAAATTTTGTATCTATATATCAAATGGAATAAGCTTTATAAGAATAATCTTTTTTTAAATTTTAGGACCATTCATTATTGCAAATTTTTGTTTTTATAAAATACACTAGGTTGACTGTAATGTACTACGTACAAACAGCACTTAGCTCTGCCGAGGGCACATTTTTATTATACCAAAAAAATAAATTAACGTTGAAAATCTAACTTAAAAATCCTATTATTCACTATTATCAATACCTTAAAAGAGTGGTCCCAAAATTTGTTTCAGGTGAAACCATCATATCACATTACTTTTTACTTTAAAGTGAATATTCCATTTTAATTTTTTTAATATTTGCGTAAAGAATTTTAAAAACAATTTTTATCCCATTTTTTTAATTTATTAGACAAAATGTGTGTATAATATTAAAAATAAAGTCAAAACAGTCATATCCTAAAAATTGTCATAAATAGCATAAATTCCAGAAAAAAAAATTATAAAAACCTATTTTGTCATTTTCAATATCATGATATATATTCAGTACCAATTTAATAAATACTTAAACATACCAATTATGTATCAATAATTAACCGAATCTTCACTTTATAAAAATATTTCAGTCGAATTTTACCAAAATTGCAAAGGATTGTAATAATTATAAAAATGATAATAATAAATGATTATAATTTATTACTTTTAGTAATCGTTGTTGTAGGTTTAATTTAAATTTTAAACAAAATGTTTTGAAAATGAGAATTTGAGATTTAAAAATTGCGTAGCAATGAAAAAAAATTCCGAAGGAATGAATTATATAGATTTTCACCCATATTTATTTATTGGAAATGTGTAGACGTTCAATGCAAAGTTTTTTTAAAATTGTAGGATCAATATTTACATTTTCAATTTTTATGTTAATTCGAAATATTTGAAAAATATTGGTTGATAATATATTAAAAATTATTTGTGACCGGGAATGCGTAGATTTCTAGGGTTGAAATTTTGTATTTATATCAACTGGAATAATCTCTATCAGAATAATATTTTTTTTAAATTTTCGGACCATTAATTATTTCACATTTTTTGTTTTATATTGTTAATAAAATATTTCAGAAAAAAATATATGAATACTAAAATGCTTTTTTGACCATGAAGTCGTCACTTATTCAGATTGAAATTTTTTGTATGTGTTAACAGGATACAACTGTACCACCTGTAATTTTTTTAAATTCTACAACTGTTTTCATAAAAAAAGGGTAAATTGAGATTTTTAAAAATATATTATATAGGTTTCTAGTAACTTTTATTTCTTTTACAAAAACTTACTTAATTAATGATAAAAGTTTACTTTTTCATTTGAAAATATGCACCATGCAGTCACAAAAAATTCTTGACAATTCTTCATAAATTAAATTTTGTTTTCTCACTTTTTTCTGAGAGAAATCAGATATGATATTATCAAAACTGATATCATTCTCAATTGACATTAAGGAAAGCGCATTCAAACGAGGTTGAGCTAAGCAATTTCAAAGTTCATTCTTAATTATTTTTAGTTTAGAAAACGTTTTTTCACCTTAAATTTTTCTATTGATTCCAAGTTTTATTTTTTCCAAGTTATAGAAATGTGTATCAAGTTAAAGAAATAAAGTTAGCTAAATACAATAATACCTAAACAATACAAAAGAAAAATTCAATAATAATAATACTAATAATAGTTGAAATAAAATCAGAGTTACCAATATTAAATTATTCTCAACGCGAATTTTTGAGCGAAGCGCCATATAGTGAATCGCAGCGTGTTATGCAATTTCGCCATAAGCAAAATAATTTTTTGGGACCCTCTTTTACTATGGGGTGTCTTTTTTTCAAAAAATAATAACAGTTTACACACAATTTTTATTACAAATTTCAAAATGAATACTTTAAATTTTTCATAACAAATAGCAAATAGCACATTTCAAAATGACTTCATGATGAATACTTAAGAGAAAAAAAACAAAATATGGGTGTCACTAAGTAATGGAATAAAATTAACTGCTAACACTAAGATTTTTTCACCATAGAAAAAAAAATTATAGAATATAAATCAAATATGTCTGATCTGATGATTTTTATTGAAATAATTAAATTACCCTGAGAAATATCACTTACCCCTGAGCCATGAGTTAAATTTGAAAACCCGAATTCTCAAGGGGGAAATAACGCAGTTGGCAACCCTGAATAAAATTGATTCTGTATGATTTACAATAATTGTTAATTATCATCAATATCATGAAAGTTTGATTGTATGAACTATTGAAATTTAATAAAAGAATTCCTACTTTTTTTTTGAATATTCACTATATAGAAAGGTTTTAATGTTTAATATTATCATTTGAAACAGTTTTTATGTCAATATTATATGATGAACATTGTAAAATATATTTTAAATTGAATAACCAGAACTTTAATTCTTTAAACTATTTTCTTTCTAGCTATTTGAATTCCCACACTTATAAACTGTTTCTTAAGATATAAATGTAAAGTATTTTTTAATAAATTGGAGCCTCTTTTTAAGATACATGTATAAATGTAGAGTACTTTTATTAATTTGAAGACCTTTTTTAATGAGTGGCCCTGAGCTACAGCCCATATTGCCCATACCTTAAAACAGCTATATGTATAAGTAAGAAATCTTTACTAAAGATATAAAATATACTTCCTATAAAATAAAACAAACTACCAAACTACAAACAAAACTACAAATCAAACTTTCTAATTATAAAACAAAATCTTTAAATTTCAAATTGAAAATGGGACTAAAATCTTTTAATATTCATGATTCTCTGAATACCTTTTCTCCGTGATGATAAATAATAATATAAATGTGATATTGATTTGCTAAGGTGTAATATATGTTATAGTAAACAATTAACAATGTACTGCAAACAATATCTGAAATATGTGTTCCATTTTGGGAACATTGCGAGATAAGGATTTTAGTCAATATAACATGATAATTAGGTAATAGGCGACTGAACTCTTTTTATGCCATTTTATGTGAATAAATGTTTATAAAACTACATGATTTTATTTATTCCTAGAGATAAATAATTAATAAGTATTGTAGTTGTTAAATTAATTAGTAACCAGTTTTTAATGTTCGTTGTCAGTCGTTTATATTGATAATTTAATAACTATCAATTATAATTGATACTATAATTACTACTATACTTATTATTATTACTACTATAATTGATACAATTGATTGACAAAAATTATTTAACCTGTATGAATAACTCAATTAGGTGCTCATTGCTCTCTCATATCGTTTTGGGATTAAATATCGTATTGGGATTGAATTGAATTGCATTAGGATATTTCAATGTCGCCGTATTTACTATAATTATAATTATACATTTAACTTTTAAAATCTAAAAGTTGATCTAAAATTTAGATGAATAGTCCATTTTATCATCATTTTAAAAATTGAACTTTAAAAAAGTGGCCAAACTAGTTTTAAAATAAAAACGTAATACTAGGCAAATTTTTACGTAAATAGGTGACCTTGTTCTTGAAATAATGGCGTAATAATCTAATGTATACATTACAAAATAATGTAACTTTTAAAATTAATTTTACAAACGACACTGCAAGTTTTAATTGTAACGGTAATATTTACTATACACGTAATATTTATGATGCAGAGTATAATACGTAGTGTAAAGGTTATATATAATCAATAAACGAAACTTAAATTCACTCTAGATAGTTTACATTCAAGTTTGCCATTCACATAAACCTAGGTTTAAAAATATTTACGTATTTATATTTTTAGACGTATACTAGATTCATTATATAACTTTAAATTTTTAAAACAAAACTCGAGAGAATATACACGTTTTAAAATGTACAAAGTTGTGGATTATGTCAAACCTGAGGATGGGAAAAGAGAATTATCATGCCCTTTTCCAGAATTTGAAAATTTCAAGTTTGAAGGTACTAAAGGTTATAAGGTGCAGAAATTTTATTTTTTTAGATAAATATAAAAATTTAAGTTTCTATCAACAATTACATCAATATAGTTTGGATCATAACCACGATTTTTGGTCGACATTGGCAAAGTCAAGGTTAGCGTGGTATAGTCCATATAATGAAATATCTACCGGATCTTTCAAACAGGGAGATATTAAATGGTTCTTGAAGGGAAAAATTAATGTTTCAGGTTAATGTTTTAAATTATTATTTTTTTTTAACTATGTTTAGTTAACTGTTTGGACCGTCATATAAAAACTCGTCCTGATGATACGGCTTTGATTTGGGATAAAAATGAACCTGGTCAACAAGAACACTATTCATACAAGTAATTGAACTAATATAACATTATAATATAGTGTTCTAATTACCATTATTATTAATCGATTAATCCATTTATAATATTTACATTTACTGAGTCTTAGCAATTTCAAAAACACAAATTGTCAGTCATTATATATCACTCATTGCCAACTTAAAAACTACAAATTACCTTTTATTAAAAATTAAATAAATTTTAAATAGGGTTGCCAACTGCCCTATTTTCCCCATAAGACTTCGGGTTTTTAAATTCAACTCAGGGATCAGGGTTAAGTAATATTTCTCAGGGTAATTTAATTATTTCAATCAAAATCATCACATTAGACTTATAATAAAAATTTAAAGTATACATTTTGAAATTTGCAATAAAAATTGTGTGTAAACTGTTATTATTTTTTGAAAAAGAGACCCCAAAGTTAAAGTAGGGCTTCCCAAAAAATTTTTTAAATAAAATTAAAAATAACACGCTTCGCTGCGTTTCAGCAAAATTTTAATTTTAGCCCAAAAATTCGGGTTGAGGATAACTTAATGTTAGTAACCCTAATTTTAAAAACAATAAATATTAATGTATATACAATAATATTATTCTATAAATATTATATATATATATATATAAATATAAATATTACAATAAATTTATATACAAATAAATTATTGACTGTTTTTAAAATATGAGCATTATCGTAGATTGGATCTTCAAAAACTTACATCTTCATAATCAAAACCCCAGATTCCCTTTTTTATTAGAATAAAAAAAAAATTTTTAAATTTTTTAATTTACCCTTTTTTTATTTATTATTTATTTATTTTTAAAGGAGTCTTACAATTTTACAAATATGAGAATTGAAGTTGTGCATATTTGAAATACAAAAATCTGGATTTCAGTCCCATCAATTGATCCTGCTTTTTTTATTTATTTTTAATTGTTGATTTTTAAAAAACTTACAAATTTAAGATGATTGAAACAAAACTTTGTAAATATTATATAATTTCATTATATTAGAGAGCTGCTTGTATTAACATGTAAGATTGGAAATGTTTTCAGAAAATATGATATTAAAAAGGGTGATGTTATAGCAATATACATGCCACATACTCCATTAGCTGTAGCGACGATGCTAGCGTGTGCGCGAATCGGAGCCATACACAGTGTTATTTTCGCGGGTTTTAGCGCGACAGCTTTAGCATCACGAATAAATGATGGTATTATTTAAAATTATAAAATTTATCGGTTAAAAATTTAGCAAATGCAAAGGCGGTAGTAACTTGTAATGAATTTATTCGAGGAACTAAACTTATCAAATTAAAAGACACTGTGAATGAAGCTGTTAAGATATCACCATCGGTAAAAAACATATTTGTTGGTAATCGTACAGATTCTCCATTTACTGCTACTCATTTGGACGTATTATTTGATAAGGTATGATTTATTGAAATTTTAATAGTGTGTATTTACAATAGGAATTGGAATTAGCTTCAAACGAGTGTAATCCTGAAATCATGGACAGCGAAGATCCCTTATTTATACTATATACTTCTGGAAGTACTGGGAAACCGAAAGGGCTTGTTCATACGCAAGCTGGTTATCTTTTATATGCTTCAGTGACACACCAGGTACACATTGTGTATATTATTAATGTTACAATTGTAATTTAATATAGATGGTTTTCAATTACAATAAGGGTGAAATTTACGCTTGTATGGCAGATATAGGCTGGATAACTGGGCATTCATATGTTGTTTATGGTCCTCTTTGCAATGGAGCAACTTCGGTTATTTTTGAAAGTACACCAGTTTATCCTGATCCCGGTAACATTGATAAAGACGTGAGTGCTAACATTGTTATTAGGTCGATATTGGGAAACAGTACAAAGATTAAAAATTAATCAAATCTACGTCTCCCCTACAGCATTACGAGGATTGTTGAGACACGAAGAGTCTTTTGTTTCTAATTATGATTTATCATCCTTAAAATGTCTTGGATGTGGTATTTTTTTTCAATTATTAATAACTTGTATATTGTATATCATAATTAATTTAACAATTATCTCTATGAATAATTTTAGTTGGTGAGCCTCTTAATTCGGAAGCCTGGTTATGGTATTTTAAAAATGTAGGAAATTCAAAATTGGCCATTTGTGATACATGGTGGCAAACAGGTTGAATTATTATGATGTTTTTATGCAAATTTAGAAACTGGCGGTATGATGATTAGCCCTAGACCTGCCGAGTTGGATTCACAAATAAAAGTAGCTCATCCTATGCGAGGATTTTTCGGAATCAAACCTGTCATATTCGATGAAAATGTAATTATTTTTGGTATCCTTGAAATAAATAAGTTTTAGGGTACATGTACTGAATTGTTAAAATCAGGTTCTCTGTGCATTGAAAAGCCGTGGCCAGGTATTTGCCGCGCAGTATGGGGAAATAGGCAAAGATATATGGATGTTTATTTCTCAAAATATCCAGGTTTTTACTTGTCGGGGGATAGTGCTACACAAGATGGAAACAAATACATTTTGATTAACGGTCGTAATGACGATATTATTAATATCAGTGGACACAGATTAGGAACCGCAGAAGTTGAAGATGCCATTGTAAAATTTTTATTATTATTTAATATATTTGGTCACAGAATCAACATTCTAGTGTCTGTGAATCTGCTGTCGTTGGATATCCACATGAAATAAAGGGAGAGGCAATGTTTGCATTTGTGATTCTGAAAGAAAATGTTTCCATGTCTAGCGATAAAATTATTCAGCAATTAAAGGATAGTGTCAAAAAGAACATTGCATCGTTTGCTGTCCCTCATCATATTCTGGTATGTTTTCTGGTTTCATTGAAACCACATAAATGGATTTAAGTACTTGAAACAACGCTTCCCAAAGGGTTCATAGAAATTTCAACATGTTAATTTTTATTAAGTTACATTATTTATGATGACTTTACAATTATAGGGATTAGTATAAGAATATATGTCAATTTGATGACATTTTTGAATACGAATTTGGAAAAATATATAGACACCAGTGTGGTTTTGGCATCTAAGAGTTAATAATCATGATTGATGAAGTTTTTTAAAATTGTATTCTCTTTACATATTAAAGAGTTAATAAAAGTTAAATACTCTCTAAATAATAATGAATAAATATTTTTGAAAATTTTTATAATTAAGGAACATTAATTTTTTAAACGGCGGTTGCCAACACTAGATATGTCCCATATCGGAGCTGACAAGAAAATACGGATACGGGCATTAATGTTAAAATATTTTTAAATAATATCAAAAACAAGTTATAATTGGCAGTTTAATTCGTTTGATTATATTTTGGGTCATAAAATAACATTTTTTACGGTTTTTTACGTACATTGAAGGGTTTTTTACGGACTAGACATGACCCATATTATAACGTAGTTTAATGATATATTTATAGTGTAATTTATATTAAATATTATTATTGATCATTGATCAAGTATGTATTTGATTTTATTTAGATAACTGAAACACTGCCAAAAACAAGATCAGGCAAAATAATGCGTCGAATTTTAAAAAAAGTAGTACAAGGAAAATACAACAAGTTGGGAGACGTGACAACATTAGCAGATTCTTCATCTGTTGATCGTATTGTTTTATTGCACAAAGAATTTGTTGAGAAAAATTAATTTGTACTATATATTTGTTCATTGTTGTCATTATTTAAAAATTTTAATAGACATTGTACTTGAGTTACCATAAAATATTTTTTATATTTGTAGGAACGAAAGAAATTTAAAATGTCACGATGAATGAATTTTATTATATCAAATTTCCGACAATTAAATTTATTTGTTGAAAAGTTAAGTTATGATCTTGGAGAGTGTTTTCTCAAATTTGAAATTGAAATTCGTTAGAAATTGAGTCAGTGCACTAAAGTGTTAATAAAATTTAATTTTTTAGGATTGGTAAACGTGAATTTTTTCTTAAAACTTTAGCATACATGTAACATCTAACCATGTAAATACATAACTACATATTGTATGTTATTTGAAATAACGAATATACATTTGTAAATAGAAATAAAATGCCAACCGTATCCGTGAATGCAGTTGTGAAATTTTCTGAAAAAATAAGTACTTATGGACAATGTACATTGGACACACTACCTAAATTAAAAAACTAATATTTTTTCAAGATTATCGCCCTTCCAAAAAAATTTATCATGGGTTCCTTAATAATTATAAACTAGCAAAAATGTTTAAACTAATACTTTTGTGCATTATAATAATTTATGATACAGTATATTTAACCGAATTTTTAAAATTTTAACAGTTTTAACAAATTGCTTGCTTGTGAACTTTACTTACTTTTTCTCATAATAACAGTATTTTTATGTGATTTCGCAAAATGAAATAGAAACGAATCAAAACTATAATCTCAAAATTATGTCTAAAATATCAAAATCAACACAATTTAATGTTTTTAATATGAGAAAATTATAATATCAATTTGAAAATAAGATTACTCTGAAAAAAAATCACCCTAAATGAGCGATATCGTCCAGATTGAGAATCCCTGGTGTATACGTTCAATGCACATTTTTTTCAAATTGTAGATTAATATTTACATTTTTTAAAAAAAGGTAATTTGTGGTTTTGGTCGTGAAGATATATAAGATATAAGATTTTGAAACTGAAATGTATCATAATGTTGATGATTTTAAAATCATTATTAGATTTTTTATAATTCTAAAACTCGATTGAATATACAAAAAGGATAATTGAGCTTTTTGACCTTAAAGAACTGAATTTCTGAAAATGGAATTTGCGATAAAAATTTACCCTGGAAAACTTAAAACTCTGGCACATTGCTTTCTTAAATAAATGGTAACAAATAAATGGAAAAATAAACAGACATAATAAACAGACATGTATTTTTAACTGACTAATTTGTACATGTACAATACTTCTTAAGGGCCGAAACCACCAATTACTCCTTTTTTAATGAAAACAGCTCTAGAATTTATAAAAAATTACAGGTGGTATAGTTGTATCCTGTTAACACACACAAAATTTTTAAATCTGAATAAGTGACGCCTTCACGGTCAAAAAAGCATTTTAGTATTCATATATTTTTTTCCGAAATATTTTATTAAAACCAAAAATGTGAAATAATTAACTGTCCGAAAATTAAAAAAAAGCTTAATCTGATAGAGCTTATTCTAGTTGATATCTCTCGAACCTAATATTTTCTGTTCACGGTCCTGTTAAAAACGAATGTAATTTTATATTATTGTTACACAGATCAACTGGAATAAATTTAGAATAAAATTGTATCAGAATAAACTTTTTTAAATTCTAAAGACTTTTAATTTTTATGAAATGAGTAATCTATGGTTTTGATGTTATAAATTTTGATAATGCTCATTATTTTAAAAAGTACCCTAGAATTAATGTTTTATAAAATTTTATGACATTTTTAAAAAAAGGGTAATTTGGGGTTTATACCATAAAGATATACGTCTCTGAAGCTGAGATTTACAATAATAATGATTTTAATTTTAAAGTGCGTCCCAGAATTCCAGAATTCATGTTTTTTTAAGTTCTAGAGCAGATTTTATTTTTAAAAAATATCGGTACATTGTGTTTTTTACCGTGGAGTGTATAACATACAATTTTTATCTTACCGGTATTACCTTATTGCTACTCACTGTGTCATGAAATGTAAAATAGTACTTCATGAGCGTTCATTTTACTTTGTTTTTACAACAAGAGTTTCAATGGGTTAAAAAGGTACACAACCTTGAAACTTACAGAGTTTATCAATAAATAAATTGATAATTTATTTGCCTGTAAATTATCTGCCAAATTTTTCAAAATTAACTATGATAAGTACGATAATTATCGTACGTACCGTAAATTGACGACATCTGCTCTACAAGCTTTGATAAAAGTGGATTGTGTTTATTGCACATAAACTATCAAACTCTGAAAAATAGTTAATTTTGGGTCAATACTCATTTCCATTATAAATGAATCTCAATGTATTAAAGCTTACAATTTATAAAAAAGAATATAATTAAATTTATAAAATAAATTTATTTGATTACTTAATTTCTTTTCTAGCAATCATATTAAAAAACCATCAATCTCTTTTCAATTTTCAATATAATACAAGTTCTCAAGCTAATATAATATACCAGATACCCTCTTCGAGATCCTCATTTTTCCAAAATGACCATTAAAAATTGTCTTCTTGAATATCATAATTATTTTGTGTGCTAATTTAAAATTTCCAGTCAAGAGTATTGCAGAGGTGGCTAGGGCTATATGAAACTACGAATCGTTTGCGTATATATATTTTAGGGTCTATTTTTGATTTTTGGGTGGCCTCGAGATTGGTAGGTTCAGCTCTACGAACAAATCCTTTACTTATATAAAATTGAATGTCTGATTGTGTGTTAATGTATATTTTAAAAATTAACTGTGGTAGAATATAAACACCAAACTTCTTAATAAGAAGTTATTATGCAGCTTTTCTCGAATGATGTTATATATAAGTTTCATTTTACGAAATTCAGTCGTTCAGTGTCAAAAACAGAATTTCTTCTTATTTACAAATACAGTTAAGATATTATAAATATGTAGAATCAGCCCTAAAATTTAAAAAAACATAAATTTTGGAACGCGTTTTAAAATGTTAAAATCATTAACGTTGTCATAAAGTTAAGCCCAGAAACGGACATTTTCTGTTCAAAACCACAAATTATCTTTTGTTTTAAAAATGATAAAATTCCTAAAATTTTATAAAAACATAAATTCTGAATACAGCATTATCATAAATGACAACCTGAAAAAAATGCATTTTCACTATCAAGTCCAGATTACGATTTTTTTAAAAAATTAAAACAGTGCTATAATTTTAAAAAATAATACTAATTAATATTAAATGAAATGAAGATACAAGTTAATCTAGTTAACACATGTGTGTATACAAAAAATTTCAAGCTGACAACGTGACGCCTTCACGATCAAAAAAACACTTTGGTATTCATCTTTTTTGATTTGGTATCTATTTTTAAACAAAAAATTTGAAATTATTAACTGTCCTACATTAAAAAATTATTATTCTGATACAGCTTATTCCAGTTGATATACATTCATGTAGATATAAAATTTCCACGACAGGAATCTACGCATTCCCAGTAAAAAATAACTTCATATTTTATCAATCAATTTTTTCCAAATTTTTGGATTAAAATTAAAAATATTCATTCTACAATTTCGAAAAATAAACTCATTGCTTAACTAATAAAAATTCGGCCTTCGGCAGAGCTAGCTGCTGTTTGTACAAAGTCCAAACAATTTTCTACAATTAAATTTACACGAATGTATTCTTAGTGTGATCATGATTCATGCATCATCAACATTACAAAAATTAAAAATTAAAAATGTAAAATAAAAATTTACTTTGATGTTAAATTTACAAAGTAAAATATTTGATACATGATACTTAATGTAAAACCTTATAAATTTGCATGTTATTTTGATTTATAATTATTAAAATTTTAGAAATTGATGATAATGAAATGTAAATGAGTTATTTATAAATTCAATAAATTCAAATGTATAAAAAATTCAAATTTAAGACCGTATTGAATATGATATATTGATATGTCAGTAACAGTATAAGATATAGGTGTAATGCAGGAAGGTCACCCCCTGGCGTGACAAATGTACCCTACAATATTTTAATTTGTATATTAACATTGTGTAAAATTAAAAATTTTTAGAATCCATCAAATTGCGTTTATTGGATTATGCTTATCATTATTAACTTTTTATGTATATTAATTTTTTATCGGAGTTTAACAGCAGTTTAAGTTCAATTATAGTCCGATAATTATCGGACTTAACGTTGTTCATAATCCAAAGAGAACTTTCCGAAATGTCGATTTTGATGCAGTTGTTTCAGGATAAACTGTACCACCTGTAAATTTTTTTAAATTCTAGGGCTGTTTTCATTAAAAAAAAGGTAATTTGTGGTTTTGGCCCTGAAGATATATTTTTTTAAATTTTCGAACTCCTTTGATTTTCAAAAAAAAAACATTTGAGCTTTTTGATCCGTAAGATGTGAGTTTGGAAATTGAAATTTTTTTGCTAACACCCCTAATAAAAAAATTGTAATTGAAAGGTGGACTTTATAAAATCCTAAGACTGGTAGTTATTGAAATAAACGGTAACACACACAAACAAATATTGCATAGCAAAATTTTATAAGTAAGGATTATAATTATAGATAAAGAAATATATTCATAAAAATTCAAATTTAAATACATTATATGAGTTTAGCTCGCAATGATTATTTCGCCACCTGGCTGAAAATCTTAGATCCGCCACTGGTCAGTAACAGTATTCAAATAAAAAAATATATTTTTTAATATCAACAATTTTGTGTCAAATTTAAACTGTAAGTCCAGAGTCTGAACTCGAGATCTGTGCACGGTCTTGGAGAGGTGACTAGGGATATAGTACTACGCATCATTTGTAAAAAATTTAGTTAATGTATGATTGATATTGGTCAATTTCATTCTTGAACAATTTTGGTTCAAGACCGAAGAAATTAATTTATGAGATTTCGACCCATATCTCTTTATTTGATTTGTGTAGACGTTCAATGCATATTTTTTTTAAATTGTAGAATAAGTATTTACTTTTTCATTCTTAATTTTGATCCAAACATTTGAAAAATATTGGTTGATAATATATTAAAAGTTATTTTTCACTGAGAATGCGTAGATTTCTGGGGTTGAAATTTTGTATTTTGCTTCAACTGAATTAATCTGTATCAGATTAATTTTTTTTTTAATTGTAGGACTTAAGTCTTTTAAATTTGTTGGTTTACAAAATAGTTAATAAAATAGTTTCTAAATAAAAAAAAATTAATATTAAAGTGCTTTTTTTACCGTGAAGGCGTCACTTTTTCAGATTGAAATTTTTTTTGTGTGTTCACTGGATATAAATATATCAGCTGTAATTTTTTTTAAAATTCTAGAAATATTTTCATTTTTAAAAAAAAAAGGTAATCTGGGATTTTGATCTTGAAAATGCATTTTTTGATGGTGCCATTTATGATAATGCTTATGATTTTATGAGTTTGCAGTAAATTTAAATTAAATTAACGGAAGAATGGCATGTCTTATACCCTTGATATATAATTTCTAAGTCATAAAAATATTTTATACAATTAACATTTCAAAAATTTAAAATTAAGTAAATAAATGCAACATTTAAAACCGTGCAAAGTAATTTTTCAAAATATTTGTACAATTGATTACAATAATTTCATAACATGTAAAAATACACAAATTTGAAAAACAGCTATCTGATAAATTTGCCCCTATTTGCACTTGTATTGTTTACATTCATGTTTAGTTGTGTGAGTCACTAATTTTATTAAAATTATCAATTTTTTTTCTAGAATAATAAAACTAATTTTACAAAAGAAAAACGATGAGCATATCTTATTATATTTCCTTTGATCTGTCATGTTCATAATTTCAGCTAATAGCAAATCTGGTAAAATTTAATCTTTGATATATCTCTAATCTTTAAATGCAATATATTGCTTTGAATAGGTTTCCGGTTGTAATATCCTGGATTAAAAAGGATTAAAGAAAATACCAAATTAGCAACAGCTATAATGCACTGATTGTGTATTAAATATAAACATTAAAAGAGTATTACTGGTAATTGACCAGTATAGCATCAAAGAATAAGATTGTTGTTTACATTTCGATTTTTAATGTTGGTGCAGAAATATCCTACATGTTAAAACAGATGTGAGTGCAGATGACTAATATAAAATAGTTCCGCAATCATGTAACAAATTTTTTATGATAATGGTTCGACTAGGCAGGTGGAAACAGTATTTTAAAAATGCACGTATATAAATGAAACATTACAGATAAATAAATGCATAAAAAGCCGAAAAATATAAAAATGAAACAATCTGCCCATTGGGTCAATACCATATACATAAAAATACCAAATAATAAAATTAACAGATATATGTATTTAAATTAATTGACAACGTCTATTTGTTGTGATTTTGAAATATCTTGTGTGCAATTTGATGGAAAGTTAAGTTTTAGGTCAATATTTGATAAAAATTTCATGTCTTTATCGATATTGTAGAAATTTTTGGAATTATCATCCTGTGATTTGAACAATTGTGCAGGTTTAAGAGTTTTTGGTTCATTGAATGAAACTGAATCGGATTCTTGAAATCCATGCATTTCGACTTTATGTTTGAGTAAGTCTGATGTGCTTTTAAAGGTATGTTGACAAAAATTACACAAATTGGGTTTGAGGTATTTTTTGAACACTTTATGCGGAATGGGTTTGTGCCACCTTCGATGAGATGCTAAATTTGCCGGGCTATTAAATTGCTTAGTACATTCTGGACATTTGTATTCCTAAATTGTGAAATTAACAAAATAATAATTAAAATAAAAATTATAAAAGAATAAAAAAAACTGAAATGAAAATGAAAATAAAAAATTTACCATATAAGCAATTCTGGGACAGCGATGTTTAGCCAACTTGAAGGCATCTTCATATTTAACAGTACATAATTTACAAATAAAATCTCCAATAGTATTTTTAATTTTTTCCAATTTCTTTCTGGCCTCAACAGAAACATCAATAGCGTTCCATTCTTCAGAAATGTCAGTATTTTGTAAATCCTCATCAACACATTTCTGTTTTTTAGGTAAACTGCCATTCAATAGACTGCTTGAGTCTAAAAGTCTTTTTTTAGGTGAAAACTTTTTAACGGGACTTTTCCCAACTTCGCCCTCTGAAATAGTTTTTTTATGAGAGGAATTTAAAGTACTGGAAAATGGATTTGATAATTCAACAGATTTGCTTTTATTGATAAATTGGTGAGGTTTCATAAAATTATTGCCGTCTGATTGAGGGGAGGTTATTGTTTTTAAATTTATTGGGTCAATGATATAGAGTCCTGAAAGAGGTAAAGAATCTTTTTCATTTTGAACAAAACTATTTTTACGATTGTATCTCTGCGTTTTACAAGACTTGCGTTTACGTCGTAAATTTTGTTGAACGTTTTTATCATATTCTGAAGAATCAATTTTAATTTTGTTTCTTAAATCTTGAGGTTTAACGTTTATATATTTATTAAATAAATGCACTTGTTCTTCCGGGTTTAAATTTTCGTGAAAATAATTGGAATTTGAGGTAGCATGATTGAAATTATAATTATTGGCCATTTGAGGATAGAAATTGGATTGTACGTTTGATAAATTTTCACGTTGATTCATTAAATTAAAACCTACACCACTCATATTTTGAAAATTATTGACATTATTCATCTTGTAATAATATTTCAATTTTTGAAATTCATAGAAATATGCCAACTGGTTCCAATATTCATTAACCCTTTGCGCATCAATTCTATTACTCATTTGTCGATTGTTTCTCAAAATCGCTTCCAAAATACCAGAGGACATGCCATCATTTCCTTTAGATAAATCGTTTGGAATTGGTTTGTTCAATTTATTAACTTGTTTCCTCATTATATCGCTAATCAAAAAACCACTGTTTGTCATTGTTATTATTTAACGTAGATTTGATTTACAAAAAATTACAATATGTATAGAATGATTATCCAAAATTTGTGTAACAATAATAACATAATTTTAACGGTATCATCTTAAATCTATGATTGGCTAAGCTACATAATATGTAAATAATACGTGGCCATCTGCTAGTGAAGTGGTGATGTACATTATTTATAGGAGTAAAATGTATTGATCATTAGTATATAAACTGAATAACCACGCCTATAAATTAAAATGTCTCAAAATTGATTTTATCATGTAAACATTAGCGTTAATGAAAATTGAAAAACAAACAAAAGTGTATCATTTTAGTAGAAATACCAGAGATGAGATGAGAATTAGTTGTAAAAATTGGATAACTAAAGTGTATATACACAGACAAATTGTAATCGGAATACGAATAATATAAGGCTGTATGCGGAAAAAACGCAAATATAAATTAGAGTGTGGTGACCTGGTTTAATTTAATCATGTAAACTAATTACGAACGTACAATATAAAATTACGCATTCCGAATGTATTGAATTGTTGCACTCTGATATGTAGGTATAAATGCTGTAATAAAATACCTTAGTTATTTCACCACGAAATTTTATTACATTGTAAACATCGCATACGAGTCATGCACAAATTAAATTTTTCGAATGATGGTAAACAGTGTCGGCGTCGTCACTGATAAATATATTTAATTTATCTCCAAAGAATCTCTTATAACGGCAATTGTATACATTTTTATAAAGTAGCAGATAACGTACCTATAGATTAATCGCAAATATTTGATTTGAATGCAAAACCAATTGCAGATGCTTCACGAAATAGTAAAGCAGAATTGACATGATTCTGCAAATACTTGCAAATTATTACCCTACAGCTGGTATTGCACCAAGTCATTTTCAAAACACTTGTCGCATATTGAAACAAATTAAAACGTCTCCGGTAATTTATACACGTCAAAATTACATTAGATAACTGACCGCAGGTGAAGAATTTTACACTTTTAAATTAACAATTCTGAAAAAATTCAATAATTAAAATCAAGTCAATTGATAATACAATTTAATTTAATTAAAATTTAAAATTATGAGCAATTTTAATTAAAATTATTGATTTAAATATTATATTACACAATGCAAATTATCAAAATTACTAATGCTTTTTGATTGATTCAAAAACAAAATTTTTCCGAGATTTTGATGAAGAGGTATTTGAGGAAACTTGATTAATGTAATGCTTTGGTAAAGAAGATACTGATGCACTTTTGGTAGACTCTACCAATTCGTTATGATTCAGAATGTTGGATAATATTGAAGATTTGTTGTACTTTTTACTAGAATCGTCTCCAGAAATCTAAAATTTAATTAACATTATAAAAATGCATTACATTGTTTCGAATATTTATGGTATTTCTATTTATTTTTCCATTTTTTATAAACGATAATCCTTTTCCAAGTAAACTTTTATGGTCCAATTGCGTCGAATTCATATTCTAAACAATAAATTATCAATACTCGATAGACATTTAATCCGATTTTTTTATTCAAATAATTATACTCATCCTATTGCTATGTCATATCAATAATTCAAATAATTCCAATAATTCAAATTAATATTAATTAATACATAAAATATGTTACATAATCAATAAAATCGAAACCTTATCCATCATTCTTTTGCGTTTTAAACATTCTTTCCGCCATACGCTATTTGACAATGTATCGTCAGAAATTTCTAATGAATTTACATTATCCTTTGGAGGTGGTTCATCAAATCCGTCTTTATGTGCCAATGCAAAATTAGCATTCTCTAAAATTTAATAATCAGTAATAACAATGATTACATCCTTTTCTGGGGCTAAGTTTACAATTTGAAATAAAAATCAGACGGGGAATAACTTTCAGATATACCACCAGATGTTTTATTCGAGATTCTTAAAAACAATATCACACTGTTACTACAATTCACAAAATATAAACATTCCTTTTACATGGGAATCAGAAAATAATCATTAAAACACATGGGATTAGTTAAAATTTATAAAAAAGCTTCAGTATCGCCGCTCGGCGTGAACTCATTAAAGAAATAAAAATTTCAATGGATCCATTTCTAGTTAACATACACTTACCAATGGTAAGTTACCATTTAATATAAATAAAATACATTTGTATTTCACGATACTGTATGACAGGGGTCGGCAACCAGTGGCACACAGAATAATTTTGATGGTCCTTTGAATAAATTATTTATTTTTAAATTTTTCAATCTTTAAACACTGTTCTAACATTTTCTACTATAATTGGCTCATTATATTCATTTCAAGTCTGAATTTTCAGATCGGCCTTGATATTATTTTGTTGAATATAATAAAACCCTTTCTCTTAAGTTAAAATTGAAATGTATCATGTGTAAATTTTCAACAACGGGACCCATATAATTTTTTTATAATAATATAAACATACAATTAGACAATGTCTATAAAGAATATAAAAAAGTGACAAGAGACGCAAAAGGTTGCCGACCTCTGATGTATGATAACATGCGTTTGATCAGGAAGATGCAAATTTCTGAAGTTGAAATTTATTTGAATTTTATCATTTTACTCCTTACTTATATAAAGTAACTGAGTTGAATGTTATGTACTACGTACAAACAGCACCTAGCTCTGCCGAAGGCACATTTTTATTATACAAAAAAATAAATTTACGCTATACTACGTACAAACAGGACCTAGCTCTGCCGAGAGCACATTTTTATTATACTTAAAAAATAAATTCACGTTGAAAATCTAACTTAAAAATCCTACTATTCACTATTATCAATCCTTTAAAGGAGTGGTTCCCAAACTTGTTTCAGTAACAGAATACAACTGTACCACCTTTAATTTTTTTAAATTCTAGGGCTGTTTTCATAAAAAAAATGGTAATTTGTAGTTTTGACCTTGAAGATGTAATTTTTTTAAATTTATGATAATGTTTATGATTTTAAAATCCGTATCAGCGTATATATGTTTTTAAATTCTCCAACTCGTTTGATTTTCAAAAAAAGGACAATTGGGGTTTTTGACCCGTAAGATGTGAGATTGAAAGATTGAAATGTATCTTATTATCACCCGGAAAAAACTGTAATTGAAATGTGGACTTTATATTATTCTAAAACTGGTAGTTATTGAAATATTGTGGAACATACATATATACAAATATTGCGTAGCATATTATATAAGTAAGAATTTAGTTAAAAAAGTATGTCTGTTTGTTTGTCTGGTCCAGTTCATTTAAGAAAATAAGTCTTGTTTAAAAAATTACAGATGATACAGGTATATCCAGTTAACACACAAAAAATTTTAATCTGATAAAGTCACGCCTTCACGGTCAAAAAAGAACTTTGGTATTCATTTTTTTTTATTTCGAAAAATTGACATTGAACGTCTACACATTTCCAATAAAGAAATATGGGTGAAACACTATATAATTCATATCTTCGGAATTTTTTTTATTGGTACGCAATTTTTAATTTTCAAAATTTTTTATATTTATTACAATGCTTTGCAATGTTGGTTAAAATTTATCCGAAATATGTTTCTAAAGTGTTGATTCCGTTAATTATTGATAAAAAATTGATATTTTTGACATCTAAAGCAGATACTGAATATATATCATCTTTAATTAAGGTTAATTGTTTTTAAAATTCTTTACAAAAATGTTAACAAAATAAAATTAAGGTGGTATAATTCACTTAAAATTAAAAGTAATGTAATAGAACGGGTCCACGTAAAACAAGTTTGGGAACCATTCCTATAAATCAGGGCTGCATCATCTTTTTTCATGCATCGCCCACTTGTTGCATTTTTATGGTGATATAATTTTTTATTGCCCACCTGTAGAATAATCTATTTAAAAACTAAAAATTTTTAATAAATAAGGAAGTTTTTTGTAATTAAAATTTAATGTAAAGCTTGACATTACGTTTTAGACATTACATTGCCAAAAGAAAATAAATTTATAGGCTTTACAAAAGGATTTATAGCAACGTTGAAATTTAAAAATCGTCCAGAGGTGGGCGATATGACCAGGTTGGGAAGTCCTGCTTTAAAGTAAATAAAGGATTGATAATAGTATATAGTCGCATTTTAAGTTAGATTTTCTTATTTAATTTATTATTTTGGTAAAATTAAAAAAAAGTCCCCCTCGGCAAAGTTAGGTGCTGTTTGTACGTAGTACAAAACAGTCAACTTACAGTTTAATAATTTAATATTAATTTACAAGTGAAAAGCAAAATGTCAATATATATGAAAACACGAATCTCTTGATATTCGATTGATTTCAATCATTCATATTTTTATTTACTGACTGCACGTGCCTCCAATCTATGGTCGATTTAAAATTTTACTTATAATTTAACTTTTAATTTTAGACAAAAGAAAACGTGCCAACTGTCAGATTTTAAGGAATTGCAAAAGAAACTAGATTTTAAATTTTAAATACATACATGTTCATGTAATTATGCAAGCATTTCTACCTAGCATGGTAACATTTTTTCCTTCAGTAATGATTAATCCAGTAAATTAATCCATTACTACACTTTTTCGTCACGGGTCGGTAATAAATTATAAAATTTATCGCGGACCACTAAAGCACTCGTAATTTCCCCTATTCCCAATAAACGTTTCAACCAATTTAGTTAGAAAAACGATTAGGATTATATAAATAAAATACCATTTTCAGAATATTTCCATTTAAATTTACGTACACGTTTAGAACCAATTGTACCATCCTCATTTATATGCAACATTTCTTTAATCTTATCAATTTTATCATCATCAACGTCTTTCATAATTTTTCTGAAAGGTAAATTTGATAATATAAATAAAAATTCTTAAATTACACGTGAACCTTGTCTATTTGAGATTTAATTTTATTTTGAGAGGGTAAGTCTTCAGTAATTTCATCAGATTCATAATAATCATCTCCAAATTCACAATCTTCCATATCATCATTGTGATCGCTACCTAAAAAATTAAAATGTTAATGTATGTAAATAAAAAATAAAAAAATAACATACCTGACAATTCAGCTTCATTATCCATAAAATCATTTTTCCTAGATAATAAATTTAAAAAAATTTTTTAAATGAAAAAAATACAATACCTTCTATTAGATTCAATTTTGTTCAAAATGTTTGAATCATTAGAGTCTTCAATATGGTTTTCTTTAAATTGTCGGTATTCTAACATAAATAAAAATGTATTTATAGTCAATGTTAAAACCTATAAAAATATATTAAAAATTACTTTCATAATTAACACATGATTCTGAGTGCGATTTCGTAAAAGTAGATGAAACTGATTCATCAGATCTATAAATATACAAATAAAGTAAGAATTTTTAAAATTTACTGAGAAGGGTCTAAATCAAATAAACCGGAACACAATTCTGGTATAAATTTCGAATTATCTTCCAAAATAACATTACAAGAATCATTGATTTCTAATTAGAAAATTTAATCAAAGATTTTTATTTCTTACGCAACAATTTGGTTTTAAATGAACCATCTTCTAAACTTTGGCTAAAAGGTTTTTCATTTTCTCTTTCTAAACAAAATTCTCCATCCATTCCATCAATTTGACATTTCTAATATATAAATCATGAGTAGTCAATCATAATACATAAAAATACAAAGACCCGAATAAAATTTACATTTCATAAAATATGTTCATAATTAATTTTACAAAAAATATATAAAAATCTTTTTATCGTTTCTCCCGTTATAAAGACAACAAGTAGGATAATCTATGTAGACTCATCCGTAGTAATTTTTCATTTAGAATCTAAATTTTAGATGAAGGTTATCAAAAAATCAGCTTTTGTCTGTCTTTATATATCTGCACTTTTTCTATTAGCTCATTAATAACGAAAAATTGGAAAAACTAGAAAAATTTTAGAAACAGAAATATTACCAAATTAGAGACAGCTTCTTTCAAATAGACGCTATCATCATATACAGGATTTTCATTTTTTTTCTGAGCTGCAAATAAACTAACACATGAAAAGTCAGTCACTTTACTATCTATTAAAATAAAAATTATTTTAAATTTAATCAAAAACCATCTTCAACAGATTCATTGGATTCATCTTCCAGGTCAGAAATAGAATTTGATTTTGTAATTGATTCAGGGTTAAAATCTTCATCACTAGACAAGGCCAAAAGTTCTTCTTCGTCTTGAAACTCCATGGGATTCATACGGGCGTAATCTGTACACTTAATGTTGTACAATTCTTCTCTCTTTTTTTGTATTTCCACAGAAAGATCTTTTTTCAATATCGACAAGGAAGCTTAAAATTATTTGTAAAACGGTGATTTTCAAACAGATTGACTAATTAAACATGAATAATTATTGTCTCCGGATTCACTACTTTAGATCAAGGGTGATTGATTGGTTTGAAGTGGAAAGGAATATCAACTTAAAAATGTAATAAAAGACACTACATGTAATGTATGTAAATTAAATGTACTTAAATATTAATATTGTTTGAGTAAGTTTTTTATGGTAGAATAAAAAAATCAAAAATAATTCCTCCACACCATAATATTTTGATAGATTCATAAATGAGTTTATAAAGAGGTCAAATGGAGGCCAAATGGCTCCCAACATTTTAATTTTTTAAGAAAGCTAGATAACTAAGGGATAACTTGGGTTAGAGCTCTATTCATCATAGTAATTTTGATTTTGGGGTTCTCACATAATTTAAAATAATTCGTAACTATTTAAAATCAGATATAAAAAAAGATGTATATATTTTCAAAAACCTCATGAGAATTAAAATTACAAAATATACCAATTTTTCCAGTTCTTTCTCCAATCTCAGTCGCTTTCCTGAAATAAAAAAAAACACGATAAAAAATATAAGAATCAAACATTAATCTACATGTGTTTAAATTAATATGAATTATAACATTAGACAACACTGAAAAATACATCTGCATAAAAATAATACCATCTTGTGGATAAT
>LWCA01000453.1:0-26963 GCA_001642005.1 Intoshia linei | reverse complement strand
ATAATTTTATTTTTTCTGGAATTTATACTATTTATGACAATTTTTAGGATTGGACTGTTTTTACTTTATTTTTAATATTATACACACATTCTGTCTAATAAATTAAAAAATGGGATAATTGTTTTTAAAATTCTTTACGCAAATGTTAACAAAAAAAATTAAGATGGAATAATTCACTTTAAAGTAAAAAGTAATGTGATATGACGGTTCCACCTGAAAAAAATTTGGGAACCACTCCTTTAAAAGATTGATAATAGTTAATAGTAGGATTTTTTTAAGTTAGATTTTCAACGTGAATTTATTTTTTTGGTATAATAAAAGAGTGCCCTCGGCAGAGCTAAGTGCTGTTTGTACGTAGTACAAAACAGCCATTCTAGTTATTTATAATATTTAAGTCGTATACAGTTAAAACATGTAACATGTCAAAAAAGTATATTATCACACGCATAGTGTTAATATTCAATATATTGAAAATTACTGTATTTCTTTAAAATTAAACAAAATATCATATACATGTACTCAAAAAATTTCAAATCATAAATTCCATAATTTTGTAACTATCGATTTTCAAATTCAAATTAAATTTACATTTATTTTATTAGTTGTTCATCATTTTATTTAGTTAGACCGGAAAATGTCGAACTATCAGTTTTAGTTTATTTAGAAACAATGTTAACCCAAAAATATTTTTTTGCACTAATAGATATGTAATTTTGGCTTTAGAATTAACTTCACATAAACTAAAATTGAAGTAGGACTTTATTCTGGTTACACTAATTTAGTTATTACGCCGGTCAGTTTTTTTTTAAATTTATTTTAATTATTCTAAAATAAAAAGATTAAATCATTAATTAAAAAATTTAGTAACTATCGATTTTCAAATTTAAATTAAATTTCAATTTACAATTTTTTCAATAATTTTAATCGCTCTAGGTTTTAAAGCAGAAAATGTACAAAAATAAAGACACTTAAATAATACATACTATTTTAATGTCTACTGTCATACATTTTTTACTATTTTATGTTTATTTTTCTTATTTTAAAATTTGATTGTCCCTTTAATTCGTTGTTTAAATTAATTGTAACCTCACAAGGAGAGAGAAAAACACTAAAAAAGAGACATATCAAGACCTCTAGAGAGAAAAGAGATATAATACTTTTTTAGTCTGGTAGACCTATCATTCTTAACGAAGAGATATACTAAATAAAAGTGATATTGACTTATCAAAGTAATGTAACTGTTTACTAATAGATTTAAAAATATTAACATCGTAAATGTATATAAGGAACTACTCTAAACTTTGAAATTTCAATATAAACATACCAATAATTTTTTCACAAATAATTTATCATTTTGAGAAAATTCGTATTTTTCAGACAAGAGTTTTTTAGATAAAAATTTTTGGTAATAATGATTAAAAACATCTTTATTGTGAAGGTGAGGTAGTATAATAAATATAATATCCAGGAAAAACTGACCATCTTCGGTATCCTAAAAACATAAATAAAATAATAAACAAAATTAATAATCATCTGGAAAACTATAAAATTCTATCGTAATAAATTTTTTTCGGATAAAAAATTGATACATATACTTGATCAAAAAAAACAAGTAATTCTAATTCAGGATTAATTCAATTATAAGCACATTCTCGAATATATAACTCCAAACCGACCATCGACCCTACGGATTGAATAATATGAACCCAATTTTCATGTAAAGGCCATATAAAATCTTTATCATTCAAAATTACAAGGAAACTACACTAATACAAGACATTACACATTGTAGAGACCAGTGGTCCCAATTAGAGTTCTGTGACATGGTCCATTAGGTCTTGTTCGGATCGTGAATTAAAAAGAAGAATAACATTTATATTAATTAAATTTTAAAGGTAAACATTGGAAACGGTTTACCATTTCACAAACGATCAGCTACAGCAGATTTTTTTCTTCAATCTACATCTTTTACTTTATAAAATGTTATAGTATAGTAAAGATTTTCAGTAATAAAAACACAACAAATAAAAATTTTTGCCTATTTTGTCATTTTTTGTACGCCAAAATCTTTTAAATGATTTCAAGTGAGCCCAATGGAAAAAGTGAGAAACACGGACTTGGACCAATAACAGTGTTGATTAATATAGCCGTATTAACAAATATAAAATAAATATATTACAAAAGTTGAAATATTGTTGCAAATGAACATTGCAATGCACTCTTCCAAACCACCAAACGAATTCACAAAATTAACAATGTTGGATTTTAAAAACTCTACATTATAATCAACAAACACTTTAGTCGTCATAATTTTGAAAGCTGACAAGAAATCGTATATATTCTACAAATAAATTTAATATAAATAAAAAATGTACTATTAAAACCTCTAAAGCAGTCATTTTTTCTTCAAAATTTATAACTTTTAAATCGATATTAGAAATTTCATCATTCAACATTTTGTGACAATGCATTTCAAAAATTTCAAGAGGGTTATAGGTACAAGATTGAAATTCTTTGTTTTTAAATAACGTCACATAGTTGTAAATTTTTGATAATTCTAAAAATATATAAGTTATCAATCATATTATATCGATTACGAATTATATAGATTTTTATTATATCTTTATTGGAAATGTGTAGACGTTCAATGCACACTTTTTTTGAAATTGTAGGAACAATTACATTTTCAATTTTTATTTTAATCGAAATATTTGAAAAATAAAGGTTGATAAATTATTTTTCACTGGAATGCGTAGATTTTTGGGGTTGAAATTTTGAATTTATATCAACTGGAATAAGCTGTATCAGAATAATTTTTTTTTAAATTTTCGGACCGTTAATTATTTCGGAAAAAAAATATATAAATACTAAAATCCTTTTTGACCGTGAAGGCGTCACTTATTCAGATTAAAATTTTTTGTGTGTGTTAACAGGATACAACTGTACCACCTGTACATTTTTTTAATTATAGGGTTGTTTTCATTAAAAAAAAGGGTAATTTGGGGTTTTGACCCTGAAGATATATTTTTTTAAATTTAAATTTATGATAATATTTATGATTTTAAAATCCGTTCAGAGTATATATTTTTTTTTAAATTCTCCAACTTATTTGATTTTCAAAAAAAGGACAATTGGGGTTTTTAACAGGTAAGATGTGAGTTTGGGAGGTTAAAATGTATTTTGGTAACACCCCGGAAAAAACTGTAATTAAAATGTGGACTTTATAAACTTCTCAGGCTAGTAGTTATTGAAATAAACGGTAACACACATTCAAACAAATATTGCATAACATATTGTATAAGTAAGGATATTACCGGTATAATTGCGTTCATGATAAAATTGCAAAAGACTGCCGTGTTCCATATTGAGTAAAATATCAATTTTATCAAGTTGAAAGACTTTATACACCAATCGTTGAACATGAAATAACGACATGTGATGAGTAAATTGATTAACATGATTAATTTCATTATCCAAAACATTATTAACTCTGTTTATATATAGCATACAATTTTGATGTTGTAGCAATTCTTGATATATTGTTAAAAAATAAGATTCAGTGATATCAACGTATGGATTATTAAAAAATTGCTTGTATATTTCTCGGGTATTGTCAATATCGTAAAGCATTTCACATACACTTTTTATATTGTTTCTAGATTATATATTAATTAGAGGTACCTCATGTCAAGTTCGAAGTTCCAACTTCGAACTAGGAATCAATATTTTAATTCAAAATTCCGCGCTCGAAGAGCTAGTCACTCTTAGCTCTAAGTACATAGCAGACAAGCTAATTTATTTACAAATGAAAAAGTAAGGAAAACAGACAAACGTAAAAATATGGTTTTTTTGATATAAATATTAAAATATGTCTCATTCCACATAAATTGAATTTATCCCTATATCTTTATACATATCAGAAAAAAGTTCAAAATGAAATTACCCTACTCCATAAATACATTTCAATAATATTAACATTTAAATATAAATTTACACTGCACACGCTTCTATAAATTCTCCAGCATAAAGTTTCTCAAAATGGGTCAACAACTGTTGAGATAACGAAACTTTCATTTTTAAGAGAACCAATTCTTTAAACAAATTGTATGCAAGAAGTTGTACAGAATCCATATTCTTAATGGACAAGTAATTGTTATCCATGTACATTAAAATATCAGAAACTAAATAAACTGATTTTTTATATGTTGACCAAGTTATGGAGAAGGTTTTGAGTAAATCCTTTGATGAACATTTAGACAACATTGGGAAAATCTAAATTTTACAAATTAGTCCATTTCAATGAACATCCGAGTTGTCTGAAATTAAGCCCGTACTTACCGGCAAAATCACCCTAATAAAATGAAACAATTTAAAAATTGTACATATTTAGGGTGGCGCCAGCTGAACTGATACCAGTTTGATGTTGGTACCACTGGCAGCAATAATGTGCTGGTCGTAACCACCTGGTCGCAAAAATTAAAAATACTATTATAAATTGAAAAATTAGTAATTTTAATAACATTTATAGGCATTAATTATTATTTGTAAAGAAGGTTTATATCTATAAATTAATCAGGCGAATAATAGATGTTTGACTGTATATCAGGGGTGTCAATTATGCAACCCTCGGGCCATTTGCGGCCCACAATTATGGAATGTGCGGGCCGCGTTATAATATAAATTTTTATTTCTTATTTTACAGTTTTTTCATATATATGTTTCATAATTTATTTATTCATTATTACAATTTTAACATTATTTGTACACTTACTCCATTTGTATTGTTTCATATTTCATTTTATGAATTAATTAAATCTGTTAGTTTTAACATAATTTTTTGAGTAATAATTTTTTTCACATTTGGCCCGCCAAGCAAATTGAGTCTGACACCCCTGCTGTATGTGAAATGGAAATGTTAAGATTTTTTAAATTACAAGTTTGCCCGTAGTGAGTTAAATATTGTAAATTAAAGATTAGTGTAAGGTATTTTAAGAAATTCATAGTTGATCGCGTATGGTAATGATTTGATAATTTATTCGAATATAAATAATGATTGAGCAAAAAATATCAATTTTGTATCAAAAATTAAAAGAATCAGCACTTTAAAAGCATATTTCGGATGAATTTTACCAACATTGCAAAGCATTGTAATAAATCGCAGTGTTAGTTATAATGTTCTATCTACATTTTTGTCAAAAAATAAGGTTTTTAATGAAAAATGTTTTAAATCATATCTTTTACATTTTTACCAAAGTAATAACTATTTTAATTGATAATAACAAAGTTGTATTACTTTTAGTAATTCGTTGTTGTTGATTTAATTTAAATTTTAAACAAAATGTTTTGAAAATGAGAATTTAAGATTGAAAAATTGCGAAGGAATGAATTATATAGATTCATCCATATTTCTTTATTGAAAATGTGTAGACGTTCAATGCACATTTTTTTTTGAAATTGTAGGATCAATATTTACATTTTCAATTTTTATTTTGATCGAAATATTTGAAAATAGTGGTTGATAATATATTAAAAATTATTTTTGATCGGGAATGCGTAGACTTCTGGGCTTGAAATTTTGTCTTTATATCATATGGAATAAGCTATATCAGAATAATCTTCTTTTTTTTAATTGTACGACCATTAATTATGTCAAATTTTTTGTTTTAATAAAATAGTTTCGAAATAAAAAAAAATAATTATTAAAGTATTTTTTTGACCATGAAGGCGTCACTTATTCAGATTGAAATTTTTTGTGTGTGTTAACAGGATAAAACTGTACCACCTGTATTTTTTAAAATTCTAGGGCTTTTTTTATTTAAAAAAAGGGTAATGTGGATTTTTACCCTGAAGGACTCTTCTTTTCACGAATTCTGAAACTGAAAAATAGATAAAAACACGTCCTAGAAAAAATTGTATTAGAATTTTGGTTTTTTAAATTCTACCATTATCAATTTTTTAACCCTTTCACTGTCTAATACTATTTTATCATGCATCACCCCACGTCTGGAATTTATATTTTAATTTAAACTTGTATTATTTTTAAATTACCTATGTGAAAATGTATGAAAAAAAATAATAAAGTTTTTAATAATTATGCTATGTATATCATATAATACACAGACGTGTGAAGTGAAATTGCTGTGTATAGTATAGAATACACAGACAGTGAAAGGGTTAAATAAACGGTAACACACATACATTCCATTTTATATACACGGTAAGTAAACGACTACAAATCAATTTTAATCGGAGTAAAATTTATTTACAATTATCATGTAAAATCAATATATCGTTCAAAAATATGTCGTTTATTAAAGATTTTTCTATTGCTGATGGCTAGCTGGTACTGTTGTTGTAGCTGGTACCAGTTCCAGAAAAATTCTACTGATACCAGCATTTCAGCCAGCCCTGTACATATTTTATGTACTATTATAAGGTTCAACGTTTTAAAATTTAAAAGTTACTCACATTTTTATTCTAAAATTACATTTTCATTGATATGGTGTCTAACAATGTGTTTTAGACCAAAATAAATGACTGTACTGCATTGTTGAATGGTCATACTGTAGCATAAATGATATAGTTTTTCAAATGAAACTTTTTCGTAACAATTTCTGAAAACAGCAATTATATTAGTCTCTAGAATTTCCCATTGTCCCTTCATGCTATTTGATATCTGTTATAAAATTTAAAATTAATTAATTTAAATCAAATTACATTGGATTGGGACATAATGTCGGTAAATTTACTAATAAACGCTTAAACACAAAGATTTATAAAATGAATAAAGATTTAGACATTTGATAAAATACATTGTTGCTCCAAATTTTAAGATTAAAATATATCTAAGTAACTGTAATATTATTGCAAATTTTATCAAATATATTTTTAGTTATTTGTTAAAAATAATTTTCTCAACAGCAACCTACAAAATCAACAGTTTAAACTTTAAAGGTTTATCGACTTTTACAATTATCTAAAATGTAGAAATTTACCTTAAATAATTAAACACCAATTAAATTAAATGTAAAGAATGTAGTCTGGTCCAGATTCCCCAATCTGTAAGCAACATGATGATAATGGGGATTATGGATATATTAGTGACCAATGATCACTGACCATAAGTACGAAAAATACGAATTGAAAATAACACGAGTTGGACTCCAATTCGTAATAATTAAAACGTGACAAATAGCAAATTAGTAAATAGTAAATCATTATGTATAAAAATCGGGTCTAGTGAAAAATATGATTGAAATTAATCATTATCAAGAATTATTTATAAATTTAAACTTTTATATTTTTGATTGATTTTATAATTTTCAAAAAATTTATTATTTACCATTTACCCATTTGGTATGATACAAAATAGTTATGAGTTT
This sequence comes from Intoshia linei, assembly GCA_001642005.1. Lineage (NCBI taxonomy): Eukaryota > Metazoa > Orthonectida > Rhopaluridae > Intoshia > Intoshia linei. The sequence goes on along the minus strand of LWCA01000453.1, from coordinate 19,581 downwards.
CTAAATTTAACCCTTTCACTGTCTGTGTATTCTATATTATACACAGCTATTTCATTTCACACGTCTGTGTATTCTATGATATACACTGCATAATATTGAAAAGATTTATTCTTTTATTTTCACATAAGTAATTTAGAAATAATACAAGTTTAACTTAAAACATAAATTCCAGACGTCTTATGATAGTACATAAAATTTCACTGAATAGTGAAAGGGTTAATGAGTCAATTTTATCTGCAAAATAAAATAAATCCATAGTGATCCATAAACTTTTGATATCAATTTGTAACAAATTATTTGTATAATTTAAAATTTTAGTGTGAATAAAGTTTAAATAATTGAAACATGGAGATGAGCATTGCATAATAAAGTAGCTATTAATTTAAACAAATAGAATGGCAAAATTTCTATCAGCTCTAGATAAATCCAACTCTATAAAAACACTTATTGGTGGAAAGCAACTATCAAAGGAAAATGAAGAAATGACTGGAACAACTATTATGGCATTAACTTACAATGGCGGTGTGTTAATCGCCGCAGATTCACGAACTAGTGCTGGAAGTTTTGTTGCAAACCGAGTTTCAGATAAATTGACTCACATTAGCGATAGAATTTATTGTTGTCGATCCGGATCTTCTGCAGATACTCAAGCTATCGCTGATTTAGTTCGTTATCATATGGATTTTCATAGAATGTCTCTGGGAAATCAACCTCTAGTTAAATCTGCTGCAATAGTTTTTAAAAATTTTTGTTACAATTACCGAGATCAAATGTCGGCTTCAATTATTGTTGCCGGATGGGATAAAATTAATGGACCTCAAATTTATACTATACCTGTCGGCGGAATGTGTCTTAAGCAAAAATTTGCTATTGGTGGTTCAGGTAGCACTTTTATTTATGGTTATATGGACACGCATTACAAGGATAATATGACTAAAGAGCAATGTATTGATTTGGCTAAAAAAGCAATATCTTTATCTATTTATAGAGATTCTTCTAGTGGTGGTATTATTCGAATGGCTGATATTACTGAAAATTCTATTGATAGATATATTTTTAAACAAAATGAATTCAAGTTTACTCCAGATTATACCAAAGAAGCTATGTGCTAGTGTAAAAATATTGTGTTAATACATTAAATTTTTACCTTAATGTCGGAAATCATTTCTAACAGGCAGTTTCAACCTTTTTTCGATGTGCAACCTATAAAAAAAATCAGTTGTGATTGACTAATACAATAAAATTAGATTTTTGTAGGAAACACCCATTGAAAGACAGTTTAGTATTTCCTATTGACTAAATTTAAATTCATATTTATTTGTAGTACTATTGCCCATACAATGATGACAAATTTTTCCTGCGCCCAAATATTTTGTGTGGATCTCAGATGTTCGCATCGACCATGTGTAGAATAACTGATGATTAGTAAATGTATTTTTGTTTTTATCGATTTCAAATTTATTTTATTTGTTAACTTCCCTCTTTATGTTGTCAACATTTTGGAAAAATGTACTCACTTCAATTTCTAGTCACCCTAAAAAGAAAAATACTCCTTAAAATGTTCTCAAATGATGCGTATGGTCATGTAGTCCTAGCCACCTCTCCAAGAGTCTTAACTTGACATTTTAAATTTAATACACAAATGGTTATAATGTTCAAGAAATTAATTTTTTAAATGGTCAATTTTACAATAATATCGTCGAGTCCACCCGAAGTGGTTCTCTGAGTACAATAGGTTCAGCTCTGAAAGTACAAACTGTACCTTAAAATTTTTAACGATATTTAATCCATAATTCAAATAAAGTTATAATAAATTTAAATTTTGAATATTCTAAAAAATAGCAAATACTTGAAATATAAATTTTTAAGCTAAACCTAAAATTATAATAAATCAAGATGCCATCAGAAACATTGCTCTCTCCATCAAATAAATTGAATCAATTAGAGAAAATACGCCAAAGTAGCGCAGGTTCAATACTTTTCATCGGAGTAGATTCAAATTCACAAAATGCATTAAATTATACAAACGATCTTCATGACATGATTTTATCGAAATGTGACAAACTTTTCACATGCCTTGAAATTGAACAAAACAACATACTAGCAAAAAACCTTTTAAAAGGTTTTTCTCAAAATGAACCAGCTATAGCATTTGTATCATCATATTGTGATACTAAAATATTTCAAAATGTCAAAACAAAACTAGTAATTGATTGGCTAATTGAAAAAACTAATAAAATTAAAAGTGAAATTTTTGAAAAAATTGATAAGATTTTGGAAAAATCTAAAGTAATGATTATAATTAAAGGTTCTCCATCTGAACCACGATGTGGTTTCACTAGACAATTGGTTGATCTTTTAAATAAACATCAAGTTACATATTCATATTATGATATTCTTCAAGATTCTATTGTTCGTTCTTTTATAAAGGGTAATTTTATTTAAATATTGTTGATCTATATATTACAACTTACTGAGGTTTAGCTTTAATAAAAATGTCGGATAATCATCCTTTTTAAAATGTCGTTTTTTGAAGTTTGATCTGATTGCACACATACTAAATAATATTTGTTTTTTGTACTGATATATACAATCTTATATAAATAATGGTTTTTTATTAAAATATTTATGGCATTTAATTAGAGTATGCAGATTGGCCAACATTTCCACAGTTATATGTATGTGGCAAATTTACTGGAGGCTTAGATATTGTCAAACAAATGATTGAAACTGAAGAATTTTTGAATGCTCTAATTTCCTAAATTTTTAATTGTATTTTCACTTAATTGAATAAATTTTGCGTCGAAATATTGAGGTTGATGTGACTTGATCGATACTGATTTGAATCTCAAGTCTACTACAATTTAAATTGTTCTTTGTTTATCGATTCGAAATTATTACTTATTTCAATGCTTGAATATTGATTTGATGATACAATAAATGATTTATAATTTACAAGGTGTATCAATCGATACATGTTCATTGTATCAGTGATTATATATATGTTACAGGAAATTTGCAAATTTATAATAAATTTTTTTATTCAATTCAATTGTATATTTATATTTAATTTTGTGTATTTTTAATCTCTTATTTTACTTTAATTAATTAGGTTAAATAGCAACGTGACTTATAATTCAAATTTTCAAATTGCCTGGATTTCCAAACTGCCTGTAACATATACAAGTTGAATATTAAACAGCTTACAGCATTGTACCAAGTTGATGTATCTAATTTAATATACTTGAATTGAAAATTATTATTTATAACGACCCCCGCAAGTCAGTGTATTGACAACATGTCAAATTCGTTTATTATTAGTAAAGCTGATAATTCGGATGAAGATTTAGTTGAACTAGAAAAAGAAATATTTAAAGTTGACGATCAATGCTCGCATTTGATTACCAAATTTAAACATACTTCTCAAAATGTCTTTCATTTTAATAGATTTTATCGCAATAGATCTGAAAGTGTGAACGTGGCGGATCAACGTGTTTTGCAGCAATTGAGACGGCCTCCCGTTCGAGCTGATAATTCAAATGAAGAAGAAAATGACATTCGAACAATACAAATTTGCATTTTTGGTGGTGCTAAAGTTGGGAAAACTACGCTCATATCTAAACTCATATCTCGAAAATTACCTAGACGGTAATTTTATCTCAGTTTATATTATTTACAGTTAAATAATCACTTTGGGTTTCAGGTTTCTAGTAAGATTAGATTACGTACAACGGTACAATACGCAATGATAATCTTTAGTGGTTACAACTCATACCAGTTCATATGCCATATTTAATCAGTTTACATCATATGTCAACAAGTGCACTTTATTTTGAAATATAATCAATGCAAGAGGTGGTCATTATGAAATATTTCCCTGCTCATAGATAAAATTTTTTAATATGATAATTATCACATCAAGTTATATACCATTATAATGATCAAGCGTATATTCTAGTGCAGAGCTGCGCACCAGTCGATCGTGAGATGATTATAGAAAAATTTTTTCTTTATCGTTGTGTAATAGTTGTATTCTTGTAATTTCTACCGTATAAATCTAGTAATAGTCTATCTAGCAATATCTAATATAATATAATATAATAATATCTATCTAATATCTAGTAATCAGATGTAATTATCATATAGGACAGAGCAGTGTATCTTTTCATATTCAGACACGTCGTGAATCGTAAATTGAACACACCTTTAACAATAGGCTTATTTATGAAGTGAAATCTTAAAAAGCACCGAGATGGCTACGTTCTGGGAGTAGTTATTAGCGGAAAAGTATCCCAATATAAGAAAATATGCTTTTTATAGAAAGCTTGCTTTGGGCAACCTACCTGCGTGAATCTGTATTTTTTCACATGAAGATTATAAAATGCCAATTCAGGTTTACCATGACAGGTTTCCATTTACTGGCCTGAATGAGGCTTGCAATAACCTGCTACAGACCTGACTATGATAACTCTGACTATGAGAAACTAATTGAATCCATCCAGCGACAGGTGTCTCGCTAAAGTAGAAAATAAATGTATTTATATTTAAAATATGAAATATGATATTTTAAATATGTGAAACTGAATAATATATATATTCGTATAACCATATGTTTGTTTTTTTATTTGCTTAATCAGTCTTCCCCAGGCTGGTAGATCTTCAAAAATTGTTAATAAAGGTTGGTCATCCCTGTTCTACTGTGTTCAACTTAGTTTTTTTTGAAACACCGCACTATTCATCACATGTGCATGACATGGTATTTTCCGTTTAAATCTTTTTTGCGAATCCTTATTGCTATTTTCAATTTCATTTTAATCAGAATCACTGCTGCAAAAATAAGTCTTATTCTTAAAACTAGAGCTTTGAAACTCAGTATAAAAAAATCGAATAACTCTGTAAAAGTAAAACTAAGTACTCTATGACTAATATTGATTAATCATATCCCAGTACTCAGTAAAAATCAGTACTTTTTACAAAAGTTGAACAGACTACATATTATATGTAGTCGTGGGGTTAATTTTAAATTAAATTAAACCAGTGCCCACATAATAATTTTGGTATCCATTTGAGTAAATATGTAAATTATTTATCTTTTAAACATCGTTTTAATCATTTTAATATTGAATTTTCACATCATCCCAGATTTTATTTTGTTGAATATACTAGAATCGTTTCTCTTTAGTTAAAATCAACATCTATTATGTGTAAATTTTCAAAAACATTGCTCATATAATTTTTTGATATAAAAAAGTTACCCACGAGATGCAAAAGGTTGCCAACCCCTGATGTAGCATATTCCCGATTATTTAAAAAACTAAAATTAGTAATCGTCGGATTTGAAGTGAAGTAAGATTTGAAAAACAGAAATTGTGAGACAGTTTTTCAACTGTTATAAATTTTATTTAATTTGTTAATTAAAAAAATCTTTATTTTTAAACTGGAAAGTTATACATGTAGTTCAGCCATTCTCAACGGGGTCCACAGCACTTTTTTGGGAGTCCATGAAAATTATATACATTTATTATATATTATAGACATTTTCAGTGACATAAAGTCGTTTTTAAAACATAAAGGCTCAGAAATACTAATATAAAACGTGCAAATCATGTAAAAGTAAATTCTTCGGTTTTAAATTAAATTACTTACGAGTTAAAAACTTATTGGGAAATCTCCATTGTTCTATTTTAAGAGCAGCGGTTTTATTTAATTATTTTATTAAAATTTATGACCCAGCCAAGTTTCTAGTCATAAAAAAGCTTTAAATTTCAAATTGAAAATGGGACAAAAAATCAGTCAATATTCATGATTCTATGAAACATCAACCAAGGGATATAAAATATTAATTTTCACAGGGAAGATAGATGATATAAACTTTTTATTGATGTGATAAAATATGTAATAAACAATTAATAATGTACTCTAAACAATACCGGAAAAACATGTTCCATTTTGGGAACATTGACGGGTTATAGGTTAATATTAATAGTTCATAAAGTTTATCACCTCGCAAAAATAGAGTACTCCATGTCTTTTGACCATCATTCGTTTCACCCAAATTTAATGATTTATTAAAAATTGTCATTATTATTAATTTTTTTGGGGGTCCATAGGTTTTTTGTAATATCATCTTAGGGATCCACAGCGAAAAAATGTTGAGAATGCCTGATGTAGTTGATACAAGTAATACAGTATTCTCTCTATAACTCGCCATTCTTGGGATTAATATAAAGTTTGCGAGATAAAGAATTTAAAACTATAAAAACAGCAGATAAAACCTTTAAATTAAAGTTTAAATTGGAATAAAATGTAAATACATACTGTAATACAAATTGTAGAATTTAAACAAATAAATAAATTTGAATAAATAAATTGAAAAATAGTGTTACAACTTTTAGTTTATATTTTAAATTAATGGCGTGTTGTGGAGAGAATACTGTATATTTAAGTGTACTTACATTAGAGTGTCACATTTTTTCGAAAATTTTAGAATTCGATGGAAAATTAGCATTAAAAGTGTGTATTTTTAAAATAGAAAAACTAAAAAATTATGAATATTAATTTATAATTATGGAGAAATTAAAACTGAACTCTATTTTAACGGAATATGGCGTTTGAGCTTTTAAACGTGGTACCGACTTTATAATATTGTTTTTTCATGTTTAGTTATACAGTTTATTTTTTTAAATTTGTTTCTAGCTCAAATTTTTTGGATTTTATTAACGATGTAATTTCTCGAATTCTGGCTATTTACATTATTTAAATTGTATTCAATGCATAATTTAGCAGATATGACTATTTATAACGTAGTAATTTCATACATTTTGAAGGGAAATTTGAATATTATATGTGTTACCAAATTATTGTGAGGGTTGCAAATACAATTTTAATTACCTTATTTCAAAAGCTTCGTTATTATAATTTTTTTGTAATTCTATCTTATTTAAACAAACTATTCCCTATTTTATATTATAATAATAAAAATAGAAACGTTTCGAAAACTGAGGCCACTAAATTATGTGTCAACCGTTTAAATTTATAAAATCTTAAAGAATAGAACTATTTTAATAAACCATTTGTAAAGAAGTTTCGTTGTACCAAAATAAATGTAATTGTATCAAAATGTGGTATGACATTACTGTTATAAATGGTCATATCTGCTAAATTATATGCATTCATATTATGCATTGAATAAAATTTAAATAATGTAAATAGCGTTTAATGTTTTTGATTGTGAATTAGTTTTTCTATTTTAAAAATACACACTTTTAGTGCTAATTTCCCTTGATTCTTTCATGGATGTGACACCCTAACTTACATACTATGGTGTTTACAACAAAAAATATTTTTCTAGAAATTATAGCTGAGTTATATACATTCTTTTGTATGTAATATATTTTCAATGATCATTAATTAAGTTTAATAACGATTTGAATATTTTATCTTAAATAAATACATTTATTTTTATTTTCTTGTTTAAATTGTTTATATACAAACATAACAATGAATACACTGACTAGTCATTAGTTGCTGAATGATTGATATATACATGAATCATTACAATATAAGATGCTATGACTGAATCGGTGGGTATACATATAGTTATAGGTACCTTAAGATTGATATGAGATGCGAATCGCAGTCCACAATAAGAATTACAACATATACGACTACAAGAATCTTCCATTCATTTTTGATTTGCTTCATTTTTATTATTGGACAATTAATAAATGAAAATAGTAGCCCTCATGGTTGTAGGCTCGGACCAGACTCAGTACCCCTGAGTTGGAGTTTAAAATAAAATTAGAAAACATAAGTTTTTTAGTTTTGGTTATTGCAAGAAAGTTTGAGAATCCTTAATTTATATAAAATGTAAACTTATAAACTCAATTTATAAAGGTATGTTCCAACCATCGAAGAAAACTATTGGGTTGAATTCAAGTTATTTGACGATATACCTATACATATGAAAATATGCGATACTGCCGGATCATGTAAACTTTATACATTAAATTTATAACCCAAATAACAATGGTACATGTATTTTTAATAAAATATTAAAATTGATCCCTCAATATTGAAATAATTTTTGTTTACAATTTCAAAGAAATTAAATGCAAGACTTGCATAAATTAGTACATGTAAAAATATCTATATTATGTTATGGTCCAAATTATCATTATTAGATTAACATAAATAACGCTAATACGAATATATTTTGACTTCATTTTCGGTTTATTCAACTTTTTGAAATGTTATTCATTTTCAATACATCATTGTAATTTTTTATTATTGTAAAGTTGTGACTTGAAATATATTTGTTGTATAATTATAATGATTAACATCATTTTATATGAACGTAAATTATTTATATGTGAGTGAATAAATTATATATTTAATATAATTACAATATTATTATACATTTATATTTTATTAAAATTGTATATTAACGCTACTCAATTCGGTTCAACAGATAATCAATATTATTTGCATGAAAAATACAAATATAAAATGTACTTATTGCTAAAATAGTACATAAAATGTATGTAATTAATATGTGTAAAAATTTTGCATCAGATAATTTAATTTGCAAATAGTTACAATATATTAAAATTTATTTATATGTTTTTTTATTTTGTAATTTTTAAATAAAAATTTTTTTTATTTGAGATAATTTTACCTATCTGCGGAAATTTTTTTTTGAAAATATTTGAAATAGACATAGAAATAAGTTCATGTGAAGAAAGTTTGGGAACCCGTGAATTATACAATAATATATCATATTAGAGGTACTTTAAATTAAATGTTAATAATGAATACATTATATAATTAATAGGCTCATTTACGGCAATGCAACGTCTTCATATGGCTCACTGTGACGCATGCATACTAATTTACGACGTTTATGATGATAATTCGATAAAATTTCTGCAATGCGTGTATCAAAATTTAAAAACTGAACCAGGATTTAGAATACGATTAAAAAAAAAAATTTATTTGATGGGTAATGCCCGAGAACAGCAATTCTATCAATGTAAAAACGGTAAAATAACCAGTAAAATACATTCGCCCAAATGTGGAATAGTAGGTGACTTTTTGTTTGATAGCCCAGATTTTATACCTTCAACATCCGTAAAAAAACCAACAGAAAATCAAAGTGATGTTATGGCAAATTCAATATTTATGAATTCAATAATCAAAACAAATGACAATGTCTCATCTGTAAAAAATTTGGTCCGACTAGGAAAAATTGTACGCAAAACATCTCTAGCATATGAGCGACAAGTTAAAATTTCAAATGAAAATGGTCGACAACGTAGTAAGCTAGAAATCAATTTCATCAAAAAACTGTACCTTGATTGTAAACAATCTTTCTATTATGAATTTGATTTTTCCAAAAACAAATTTGTTGACGCATTTTTTACTGATCTATCTCGAATTGTCATTCAAAGTCGTATTTCATTGAAAGATTTGAATCGAATGTATATAAATAATCTCAATAATGATAGAATCAAATTGATCAAAATACGGAGAGCTTCAGTTCCAGTCGAAATGTACAGAACTTTGAATAGTGGCAAAAGAATTGAACAGAAAAAAAAACCATGTATTGTACAATAATATATATATATTTTTAATAAATGTCAAATTGTTTGTTTTTGATTTGTTTACATAGTTTTTAAATATATGACTGCAAAATTAATGTCTGGTATTTTGCCTATTCGCAAAGGTATATTTTTTCAATTATTTGATTTTAAGCTGTTTTAGGGAAAGTAGAGATTTATCAAAGTAATGTTGACTATAATGAGGTTGGTTTAATCAATTTTAGCAATATCTTGAAATGAAATTTGAAACGTTCGAGAACTGCAGTTTATAGTTTTCAAATTGTTTGATTAGGAATGAAATATTCGTTTAATATGCACTTTTTCAGAATAATAGTGTTGGTGGGATTTCATTTAGTATCATTTTGAACTTTGATTGTGAGTAAAAAGTTTTCAGAGTGCGAGATTTTTATTTTTGTTGATAATTTTACTTTTTAGAGTAAGTTAGTTATATTTATTCTAACCTACTCAGAATCTGACTTTCAAAGAAATAAAAATTAATCTACACAAATTTAAAAATTTTTTATTTTGACAGTATCTTAAATCCTGTATATCGACGACGCAAAAATGTCACACGAGAGCTTGAAATGGTTTAAATTAACTCACAAATCCAGATTTAATTGTAACATTTTTCTTAAAAAAACCACACAGTTTTTTAACCCTTTAAGACACTGCGACGCATTTTTGCGTCAATTTATATAACCATGTCTATGTAATGTAACCATATAAATTATTTATTCGTGTATTTTAATTACTTTGAAAATGTAAGTAAATGTCTCAAAGGGTTAATGGAAATATATGGAAATCATAGTTAACTTATATTTTTACGGTCCATGATAATTTAATGGACCCATTCAAAAACACTAATATATTATTGTTATTATTAATAATGTATTTATTAACCTTAAAAATTTAAAGTAAATGTTGCAATATAGGGAGAATTTGCCTTTAATGAAGGTGATATCATATTTGTTGAACCTATAGAAAACAATATATGTAATGTCACGAATAACGATAAAATAGCCAAAATAAATTATGATTTTAGTAATTTTTAAAGAGAATATTCTTAAACCCTACCATTTTTACTTAAATCCAACCATTTTTACTAAAAATCAAAATTTACAAACCTTTAAGGGAAAAATCCAAATTTTACCAACCCTTATGGGAAAACCCACTTTTATCAACCTTTAATAGAAAAATTCGATTTTAAAAGCTATTTAGGGAAAATCCCAATTTTACCAATCCTAAAAAAAAAAATTCGGTTTTAAAAACCCTTTAAGGAAAATGCCAGTTTTACCAACCTTTAAGGAAAAAATCCACTTTTACAAACGCCTAAGGAAAAATCCCAATTTTACCAATCCTTATTGAAAAACCCACTTTTACATACATATTTAAAGTACTGACAAAATAATTTTTTTTACTGCCCTTCCAATTTAAATACTGACAATCCATTATTTATACAGACACCTAAAACACTGGCAATCCATTATATAAACTGAAAATTTAATATTTCTACTGACAAACCTTCCAAAATACTGACGCGATAAATACTAGCCATTTTAATACCAAAATTTTATTTTGTTTTAAAAAGTTTTTTGTTTCATAATCAGTTTAAGTAAGTATTAAAGCGTTTATAACTTGTTTATCGATAATCTTTTAATTTGAGAACTTCATTTTATTTTGTTTGTGATATTGAGTTTTTATGGGATACTCCGCAATTCTGTAAAACTGGGTTTTTCCCTTAAAGGTTGGTAAAACTAGAATTTTCCTTTTAGGGTTGGAAAAACTGGATTTTTTCGTTAAAGGTTTGGTAAAACTAGAATTTTTCTTTTTAGGGTTGGTAAAACTGAATTTTTTCTGTTAGTGTATGTAAATTTTGATTTTTAGTAAAAATGGTTGGATTTAAGTAGACATCCATATTTAAATATAACTAATTTATATATAATAGAGCGTGATTTTTAGTACTTTTTTTTGAAATGAATTGATCCAAGCACGGTTAAAAGCGGGTATGAGGTTTAATTGCTATGGTGAAAAAAATTATTATTTTTGATAAATTTTATTGGAGACAATTTTAATTTCAAAAATCTTATTCAACAATGTTACAGAAAAATTAAAACTAAAAACAGATTTAATTTAAAAGTCTTTGGATGAATAAGAAACTCTTCTTAAATTTAAATAATTATCAACATCGTAAATTTAAAAAAATCTGAAATCTCAGCCCAAATTTGTAAAATACTGGTTTATATTATAAATTTACATATACAAAATAGTCTTAAAGAACGCAACAAAGAAAAATGAATATCTTCATGAAGCAGCCCGTCGTGGAAATGTCGACGTCATCAAAAATTTAATTAAAAAACGAGTATTTATTCATTTATTATTTGTTATTTACGACTGTTTCAGAGAAAATTTACTAAACAGTATTTTAACCCTGTAACGATTCAAAATTAAATTATTTATTTATAACTAAACCATTCATCTTCCCTTACAGGCGTTGGTCAAATTTTTGAATGTTTTTTATTATTTATGTTTTTCTTATTTATAAATTAGTCTATAGCAGTGACGGTAACCTAATCAAATTGGGTGTGTTGACTTTGAGATTATATTTGAAAATTATTTTATGATGAGTTTTCTTATAAAAAAAATTGTTACTTAGCTCACCAATTGAAAAAAAGCCAAATTTCTTGCTTATATTAGAAAAAATTATTTTACATTTTTTAGTAAGTTTTTGAATGGAATGAATTTTCAATTGCATAAAGCTTGTAGATTTCAATGATACTCAAGTCTCTTTTGAGGTTATCCCATACCTACTTTTATCATTCCTCTTCGTTAAGAATGAATACTTCTTTTAACTCTTTGTTATGTTACTCTTCTTGTGTATATCTCTTTTCTCATGTTTTGCTCTATTCTTTTGAGGTTGTTTAATCATGGAATCTATTTCTTTTATGATTTAAATTTAATTTTTAAGTCATAGATTTTTTGGAAGTGTGTTAAAAAATACGACAAATGTGCATTTTTAACATGAAAACATAGCTATAGAGTTAAGAATTCCAAAATGCCTATAATTTTAGCTTCGTTATTCTGACTTTTAAAACCTAAAAAATGAAAAAGTTCTTCAGAAAAATATAGTAAAATAGTATATTATACAATACATTGAAATGTATAAATCAATTTATAGGTATCCATGAATCTCATTGATTCTTCAGGATCTACGCCACTACACTGGTTGAGTAGAAATGGTAACGTTGACGCTGTAATGACCCTTCTAAGTCAAAAATGCAACGTTAATGCTCAAGTAATTATATATTATGTCATTGCTAATTCTATTTTCAGAATAAATTAGGCGATACAGCTCTACACAATGCAGCACTTAAGGGTCACATTGAAATTATCAAAATACTTTATGCTCACTGTATATTTTTATTAGTAACTATAATTGTCGTATACTATTAATTACCATAATATAATCCTTACTTATATAAAATACTTTGTTTGTCTGTGTTGTCGTTTATTTTAATAACTACGAGTCTTAGAATTTTATAAAGTCCACATTTCTATAGCAGTTTTTTTCAGTAGTAAAAGTAAGATAAATTTCAACCTTCCAAACTCATATCTTACGGGTCAAAAGCCCAATTGTCCTTTTTTTAAAAATCAAACAAGTTGGAGAATTTAAAAAAGTTTACACTCTGATACGGATTTTAAAATCAATTTATATCAATTTAACGTATAAATTAAAAAAATATATTTTCAGGGTCAAAACCACAAATTACTATTTTTTTTTAAATGAAAAAAGACCTAGAATTTAAAAAAAATACAGGTGGTATAGTTGTATCCTGTTAACACACACAAAAAATTTCAATTTGAATAAGTGACGCCTTCACTGTCAAAAAAGCACTTTAGTATTCATATTTTTTTTTGAAATATTTTATCAAAACTAAAAATTTAAAATAATTAAGACTCCGAAAATTAAACAAAAGGATTATTCTGATAGAGCTTATTCCAGTTGATATAAATACAAAATTTCAACCCCATATTTTTTTGGTAGAATTAGATAGGTCCACCCTAGGCAAAATTAGGTGATGTTTGTACGTAGTACAAAACATCCAAGCTAGTTATAATATATAATATTAAAATCTTGTTTATTTTTATTATGATTTAATCTTTATCTAAATAAAATTGAAACTCTGTGTTGTTTAAAATTAATAAATTAAAACTCTTAGAATTATAAAAATCCCAACATCCAATGCAGTTTTTCAAGAATGATACATTATCGAAAATGTCATTCCCAGAGATTGTGATCTTCAAGATTAAAAACCGCATTTTTCAATACATCAAAAAATCTGAGAGCATAGAATTTTAAAAAATGATATTTAATATTCACACAGTATTTTCCAGTTAATGTAAAAAAAATTAAATATGAAAACCATTGGTCAATCATTTTTTCTAAAAACTTACATTTCATGGCGGGAAATATTGCATCGTGTCGTGATTAAGTTTTCGTCATAAGGTGATTATCCGACAACATACCGTTTATGGATTTACAAGACTAATATAATTTTTTATTTTCAGCTGCCAACTTTGATATTTTAAATTTGTGTAACAAAAAACCAATCCACGTAGCCCGTAATATAGAAGTAAAAGCCGCCATCAATGAATTATGTAATTATTTAAAATAGTTTAGAAATTTTAACTATTTCACTTTTGAATAACATGTATTGAACAGTGCACGGAAGAGAAGAATACAAATCTGAAAATGAGTCAACTGATTCAAAAGATTAATTAAATGATGAATTTTATAAATACATTCATTATCATCATTAATAACATTAAATTTTATTTTACAATAAAAACTGTTTAAATCTTTATGACCAAACCTAAAATTATAATTACATACATTTATGGGTATTATTATGGAACAAATGCTAATACTGTTAAAAATATTAAAATTTATTAAATATTTTAAAAATAATTAGTACAGCGGTTCCAAATGCCGGTTACTAAACAATTTTACGAGAGCGTGGAAATTTGTTATGAAAATAGAAAAACAATAAATTATGTTATTAACTCGTAATTGTAAATTTATATTTTAAAAATTAATAATACACATATGTATATTTAGATAATAATTATTATCATATACAGTATTAATTTTGTATATTTAAATTTTGCCTAGAAATTTCTTTTAACACTATGCATTTTATATACTTCATATGCAGAAATTGGAAAATATAGAAATGCTAACAAATTTTAAATGTTAGCACACTCATAGTGTTAATGATAAGCGAGAACTTTTATAGTTAATGAAGAAAGTGAAGCAACGCTGAGTTAGTATAATATATTAATAGAAAATTTACTTTAATTGTACTGTCCCAACTAGATGTAGCCAAAGCTAAACCATCTGGTGATGTTTTTAGACAACTGATTCTTTCATCGTGTCCATATGTAATTTGTAATCGACAAAACTTTAACGTATCCCATACATTTATTGTTCCATCGTGGTGTCCAGAAAACAGGATACGACCTAATATATACGTTAAAGCAGTTTTCTAAACCTTTTTTACTTCAGGGTGTACCTGTGAAATAAACAAAAATTTGGACTCACATTAAATTTTGATAAGAAAAAAACACATCGATATTCAAAAATGTGCAAAAATTAAAAACAATAAAAATATGAAATCATTAATAATACAAAATACTTTTATTTGATTATTTTAAATTTAGTAAAGAACATTTAATGTATGACGAAATGTTCATATTTTTTATGTTCACCATATTATTTAATATAAATACATTATCATAGTAAATAGTATATCCTAAAATATTCAAAGAATATATAATGTAAAAGTTTGACAGTGATTTATAAACTAAACTAAAATTTCGTGCGACGCACGTGAACTCTACTCATGGCGTACCGGTTAAGAATCACTGCATTAAAGACTACTCATTTTTATTAAATCATCATGAAAATTTAAAATTATCAAATGGGGAGTAATTAATTTATCAGTATTTTCAACATAAAATTGTCAGTATACACACTAAAATGTCAGTAATAAAATGTATTTTGTCAGTATTCAATTACATATTTGTCCGTTTTTAATTGCTTTCATGTCAGTACATAATTGCATTTTTGTCAGTAAATATATTAACTAGATCAGTATTCATCGAAAATTGTAAGTAACTCAACAAAAAAGTATATAGAAATAAACAAATTTTATAAAATAATATTTTGTCAGTAAAAAAAATTGAATTGTAAGTTTGATGATTTTGGAGTGTCAGTATAAAAATTAAAAATCTAGTTTTTGAAATAATATATCATCCACTACAGACCCAAGTTAAAACTGAAATATTAAGATACCATATTATACCTACAAGCCATATTACAAAAAAATTAGAAATATTCTATTGTGTTCACACCACAGAATATTTTTTTATGAAATAAAATTTTTTGTCAGTTTCATTTTATACAGAACTTTCAATTTAAATACTGACAATCCATTATTTATACTGACACCTTGTCAACTGGCACCTAAAATACTGACAAAGCAATTACCATACTGACAAATTAATAAAAAAAATACTGACGAGATAAATACACGCCTTATCAAATATAAGTATACCTGAAGAAGAAACATCCAAATCATTGACGCCAAATAAAACACTATTTTTCTGGTAAACGCCGATTAATTTGTCTGATCTTAAATCGAAAAATCTGCACTAAATAATAATTTTAATTCAAATAATTGTGTAAAAACCTTGGCGTCGTCAGATCCTGATATAATTGATTCACCAGTTCTAAGAAATTCAACACAATTCACATTATAGTCATGTTGATCGAATATTTGAACTGTTTTATTACTCCTCATGTCCCAAATTCGTACGGATTTATCGATCGACTTTGAAATTAATAAAAATTGAAAATAAAATAATTTAACCTTCGAATAAATAATCTATATGGTAGCGTCAAGTAACGGCATAAACTGAAGAAGCTCATAATCGGGTCGATTTTGAATTAATTTCAATTTTTAAAGGTTTTGCATACAAGCGTTGAGTGGAAATATCTCAATCTGTGGTGAATGTGATTGTTAATAAAGATTTAGGAAAGTGATACATACATCCAGGTCCGTGGAGAGGGGTCGGGCCTACAATCATGAGGGTCTACTTTTTAAATGTATTTATAGTTATTGCTGAAAAATTTCAATAACCAATGCGATTTCCAAAGATTATGTTTCATTTTTAGATAATGAACGATCGATTAAGCAATGTATAGATGTTCGATTTTTGAAAAATTTTTTATAGTGGGTCTACAATTTCCATCTGACCGGGCCTAATGATGGCTCTCCACGACCCTGCATACATCTAGGTGACTGGTTCTTTATTTTTTTAAATGGGTGCATAATAAAATCCATTTAAAATTCGGCAATGAAAGTAAACTAACATGTTGAATATTAAACAAATGTATGTACAAAATCACTACTCAATTTACTCACTAGTAGTGACTCTGATAAAGTAAGGGTATTTAATATTTGACAAACACGTATCGTGAACCGATTAAATTGTTAAAACAATAAAATGTATAATATACATTGTATAGTAGTTCAATGTATATTGGTCATATGATGTTAAAAATGAATTACAGATGAAGCCACCAATCTGCACATATCTGTAGGAGACACCGAAAAGTTCAATACTGTTCCATCGTGTCCCGATAATTTCGACAATTCGGATCCTGATTCCACATCCCACAAAATTAAATCACAATCGGATCCAGCAGTAAGAATCTAATTATAAATAAAATTAATACAAAAAAGTAAACTTAATTCATAAAAAATTCAAAATATGCCGATATTCAGTGGATTGGGTATATTTTATATAGAAAGACGTCTTAGTCTATTTGAAAACATCCATAAAAGCATTTAAATGATAATTTACTGGAAAAACCGGATGAAATAATATTTGCAGTGTCGAATCTACCGTACCGATACACCTTACCGGGGGCCTCGACGAAATTTTTGTAAGATGGAAACTTCATTTTTCCCAATTGAGCATTAAAAAAGTATATTCTTAAATATCATAACAATTTTGTGTGTTAAATGTAAATTGTCAGACCAAGAGTATTAAATAAGTATCTCAGGGATATGACCCTACTCATCGTTACTGAAATATTGTTCATTTTCGGTTACCACGAGCTAGCTAGGTTCGGCTTATTAATTGAGTAAAACCGATAAATTTTAGCAATTTTACCCAAACAATAAACTAATTAATAAAAACTGACACAAATTTATCAAATAATTAAAAATCACTTGATGCTCAGATCCAAAGAAGGAGCAGCATGACAACAAACCTTTATGATTTCCTACAACTTCACTTTCATTGACAATTTTCGGTGGTTTATTCGAATTTGATATTTCTGGTATTTTAGACATATGACAATAGCCATTTTCTCCACTAGATAATAATAAATGAA
Organism: Intoshia linei; assembly: GCA_001642005.1. Taxonomy (NCBI): domain Eukaryota; kingdom Metazoa; phylum Orthonectida; family Rhopaluridae; genus Intoshia; species Intoshia linei. The sequence continues at coordinate 1,521 of LWCA01000453.1, read as the reverse complement.
TATAATATAACAATTATTTCACTAATAACAAATGCGTTTGTTGAAATTTCAATTAAACAAAGTATCAAGTAAAACAATTTCGAAAATAAGGTCATATAAATATATCGGACCATATTTAAAAAAATGTTTAACATCACAACATATTACAAATCAGCGTCTCAAACTTAATTTGGCTCAATCAGAATGATATAAAATCATGTAAAAAAAATATATAAATTAATTAATCCATTTTTTTACTTTATACAATGACATGTCAAACCTACGACAAACTAATTTAAAATTGAGATAATCAATGAAAACACGATACATGATATTGTGAATTATTATAAAAGCAGAATGAAGCAATTTAAAATTACGGCAAAAGCTGGATTTTGAAAGTGAGCATTCAAAAGGTTCTCTATCAATTTAAAAATGGGCATGGCATTCAGCGTCAAGTAAGATCAGGTAAGAAAAATATATTTAGATGAAACTGATTGGCACATTTCTGGGCCTATGGATGCTTCATATTACCATATTTTACGCAATCAAATGTGTCAAAAATTTCAAAATACATTGATGAATTTCCTAGAACATATTTATTTTAAAATTGTAAATGATGAATGTACGTTCAAAGAAGATATTTCAAGGTGGTTTTGGTTTCTAGAGATAATTAATACAAATTGTAAACTTGCCGCAACCATTACATGACATTTTAGGAAGTATTACAGAAGTATCTTGCAATTATTGTAATTTTGAATTAAACTTGTCTTCAGCCACAAAAATACGATTACATTTTCAAGAGGGTACACAAGTTAGAAAATGTACGCAAATGCCAGCACATGTGAAAAAAATATTTTATCAGTTAAAAAATCAATCACTGAAACGACCAAATGATGTGAAAATTAATGAGATATTTACTGTGAATGACTTGCAAGCAAATGCTGAGAAATAAATTGCTAAATTTTTTTATAGTTCTGGTATTTCATTTCACTCTGTTCAAAACAAATATTTTTCTACTATATACTAATGTATGTGTAAGGCAGTATATAAAGCAGGACCTTCATTTAAACCACCAAGTAAGTATTTGTTAAGAACCACTTTTCTCGATGGACAGTATAACCACATAAAAAATGTTGATAGTATCCTTAACAGTGCTCTGGATTATGGGGTCAAATTAATAACGGATGCATGGAAATATGTTTCTGGGAATTCAATTTTCAATTTTATCATTCTCACAGTAGATAACCCTACATTTGACAGTATACACACTGTGTCAAATTTTTAGGTGAATCATATAAAGCTATGTAATACACTCAAAATCTAGCCAAAATGTTTATTTTGTTTGTAATTCGGTGACTTGTAACAGATGCTAATATTATTCATTAAAAAATAAATAGTTAATATGCAAAAAAACTTTTTATCTACTTATTATCGTTTTCTGTGTTCTCGTTATAGTGTCAAATTATTAGGCAAATTTATAATAAGACAAAAAAAACAATTTAAAAATGGACGAAAAAAGCCAAATAACGGCTTTATTAGCAA
>LWCA01000425.1:0-27860 GCA_001642005.1 Intoshia linei | reverse complement strand
GTTCTTCCGTGGCCACCATGCTCACCGGATCTAAACCCAATAGAAAATATATGGTGAATGATGACTGAGATTGTATATAGATGGAAAACAATATAAATGTTGAAAAGATCTGAGATCAGCCATAGAGAGATCTTGGATTCCATTGACCAACCCAAGGTTAATACCTTAATGGCAAGTATGCCTTCTAAAATTTTTGAAGTGATTACAAATAAAGGTGGAAGAACTTATTATTAAAGTTATAAAATTATGCTTTAAATAAATTATTGTACCTATTTTGCTGTAAATTAGAAAGCGTTAAAGCACTTTTGTCGCATATTTTTTTCGACTTTTTTTAATTTTCAAATTATAAAAAAGTATACCTAATTACACAATTTAAAATTCGGGGCAATAACTGATATACCATATTGTTTTCGTATTCAAAAAATTAGATTATAATTTATTTTAGTTTTACTTATATTTCAATATAATACAGGTGCTCTAAGGTTTTGTCGAGGGTGTATACAAGTATGGACTATGAAACTCTTTAGATAAATTTTAATTATTAATTAAATGTTAATAGCTGATACTATATATTAATAATTACATATATATATAAATATATGAACTTGATCTAATGCAGTGATTTTTAACCTGGGCGATAGCGCGCCCCTTGTGGCGTTTTTATGATCGAATGGGGCGAAAAAAATTTTGGGGTGATATGGGAGGCAAAAATATTTAATATCGCATCAGTTGAAATTCCAATATAACGTCAGATTATAACCGTTCAATCAGTCTAGCTAGTACAGTGGTTATAGTCATATGATTATTTTGTAGAAAGGGTTTGTATTCATCTTTGAAATCTTATTATTTAGGTGAACTCGTTAGAATTAAACATTACATGATATTTTAATTAACAATCTAATTAGTATTTATATACACGAAACACAGAAATACCAGAGTATGCAATAAATCCATTCAATGTTGATGTTAATTCAATTCCATTGAATTTAGTAGAAGAATTGATTGACTTACAAAATGACATTGAGGCACAATTCATTTTTAAACAAAAGGGTTACTCTACCTTATTTTTTCAAAAAAAGAATGCATATCCAAATCTTTGGAAACAAAGTGACATCGTTACTATTGGCATACATATTGTTTAGAAAGGTTTTAGCGTAGTAACTGATCTTCAATCAAAAAAGAGGAACAAACTACATTTATTAAAACGGGGTGACTTAAGATTATGTTTAACAAATATCGCTTCTGATATTGAAAAATTATCAAATAGTTATTAATATTCGGGTATCCATTAATAATAAATTTTATTTTTTCTTTGTAAAGCTTAAAAATTTATAATTTCATGATTCCATTTAATATTTCTCATTTCAAATTTGTTACATTTATTCATTATAATATATTTTTCTTTTTTTTACATACTCAGTTTTTATCGTATTTTTTGTATATATTATTTTCATGAGCCATCAAATAAAAAAATAATCTCAAATTTCATTTGCATATTTCTTAAGATATCAAAAAAACAATTATTAATTGCTTTTTTATTGTATTCTGTATCAACTCTACCGTTAAAAAAAATTGATGCATAACATGCACTGCACATTTATAAACTTTGTAAATTAAAAAAATATCGATTGTATTTATGGGGCGATAATTTTATTTTTGTTGAAAAATGGGCGATTCTCCAAAAAAGGTTAAGAACTACTGATCTAATATAATTAAACATTTATTTAATTTTAGGTTATATGATTTCATTTGCAATCAATTGTGGATTTCAATGTGTGTGTTTATCTATATTGGTTATGAAAGTTAAATGGAAACAAATCAGGAAAGATGTAAGAGTTTTAAGTGAAATTTCATTTTTATTAAATTTATTATTACTCTTTATTTTATTATTTATTTTTATTTAGTTTCACAAACGGACTGTAAGAGTGAATAAATTATTAAGCACAATTGAAATAAATGAACAAGTCAATCATTTTGATGACATAAAAATGAAAATAAAACTTCAGTATTGCATACAGAGATATAGTTCTTTACGGATCACTGTTCCGTATTTTCTATTAAAATTCAAAATTGATCATATAGTTAAAGTTTTATTAATTTTTAATTTGTTGTTAATATTAATTGTAATTAATGTAATATGAATTAAATTTTTTTAAAATTTTTATATGAAATGTATACCTTTATATACATTTGATTGTAATAATGTAACATGTTTGTTATACGCCAAGGCCGATAACATATGATACGGTGTCGAGTTACATACTGAGGACCACATTTCGAGTTCGAGTTCATTCCATAAGTTTCCGGATATTGAAATAATTAGAAAATTTTAGAAAATAATTTTTCTTCCAAAAAATACATCTCATGAATCATAACACGGTGCGCATTTTGAAAAAAACCTAACATTGGTATATCACATCAAATAAAACTCACCTTCACGATTAAAAAGAGCCATATATAACCGTCCGTTCTGGTCGCTAAGATATTAAAAACTAGGCTTGAACATTATTACTTATTTGTGATTTATGGCGTTAACGTTCACATGATTTATATATTTTAATATTATATTACATTAACTTGTGTGTTTATCAATATTGAATTAAAGCGAAAAAATATTTTTTTAATATATACATTTTTTTTCCGTCTATGGGTGTAAAACCACCGTTTTTAGAAAAAGAAGAACACCTAAAACGTGGCGTATGATATACATACTCAACATATGCATGGTCATTAGTCCATGTTCTGCTTATAAAATTCTGGTCGTATTAAATAATTACGAGTAATTTAATAAATTAAAAAAATATAATATACAACAATTAAATATTTATTTATGATATAAGGATTTTACAGTCTATAGATAATCACATATCATACTTATATCATGTTTATTTTTGTATCTGCTTTCAAATAATGACAATTTTTGATGGAATTTTTCGCCGTGTTCGTCAGAAAATCTACCACAGTTTGCTGTGAACATGGAGATATGAGCTTGTAGAAAGTGCATCTTAATGGAATACAAACAATTTATATTTTCATATGCGTCTATCAGCAACAGCAACAGCAACAGGGATAATAGGGTATATATGCTTATTGTGTATAAGTACAGCTTTGATATTGTAATTACAAGAGTCAATGAAAATAAATTAATCCTTAGAACAATATTTAAATCCCAATTTTTTCATTAGACGGTCGACATCTACACAATACGTCAAGTCCAGATCTTCATATTTTGCAAAGTAATCCATGTATTCTTTATTTCGAACTCTGTACAGAGATGGAGAAACAAAATTTGATATATGCCATTTGTTAATAGTTTCAATTAAAATTATAGATCCCCTGTTGCTTAATTTGAGAATTGATATCAAATAATCGTATTTACTTTTAATCTTTTCCATTAAATACTTCAGGTGAAACATAAATCATCGTCGAATGAAGAATCTGATGTAGTTATAAATACATCATTTTTTCTTCTATTGGGTATTGGAATCGGTTTTGAACATGATGCTACATTTGGCAAATGTTTATTTTTTAATTTACTGTTAAATGAGATATCTCTGCATTTGCAGAAATAGCAATCATTTTTTGAACAAGGGCATGTCCATGATTGATATTTTTTGTATCTTTTGTAATTTTTGTAAACTGAATTTGCACAAGATAAGCATATATACCCAGGCGTCCAGATATTTCTTATGTATTTAATATCATAGATACTTTCTAATGTATCCTGTAATTTTCCGTTAACTGGATATTTCTTTTTCTTACTAAATATTCTGTGACTGCACATGTAGCAATATTTATCAGTATCCGAATGATATTTGCAATCACAATACATGTGTAAAATAAAAATATAATTAACTTTATACAATAAACTAATTGATATTATTGTATAAAAAAATGACGAGTTATTTATGCGACGGTTTTAAAACAATATTAAGTTAAAACTATAATTGCAAATAATTATGACCTCGTCACACCTTAATATTTATACATTCAAATCAACATGAAATTATCGATTTAATGATATTACACAAGTTAAGGTGTTTTTCAGAATGCGCACCGTGTAATAGAAAAATCACTTAATTTAATTCAAGACACAACTCACCCTAACACTAAAAGTTAGAATAAATATTTAATTAGTTTTATAAAAATTTTAATAAAAATGGAACTGCATCATCCATATTTTATTGATGTGTGTACAGAAACAGAAGGATCCCAACTTTGACCAATCTGATGTATAGAAACAATACCACCCAAGGAGTTTTATGCATATGTAGTTTTATAAGGTTAACGAACCTTGATTACGGTTGCATCGTAATATTATTTAATTTTTTTATTTTTACGCTTTATTATAGGTTTATTGATTAAAATCGACGCATCGGATACACATTACTCCTTTTATACAATATTTATATCAGTGCATAACTTTATATGTATTAATATGATTAAATCAACATAATTATATAAAATATTTACTCTTTGGTTTATTTACAATGTTATTGTAAATAGATCGTAAAATTAAAATAACAATTAATTAATTTAAAGAAAATACACATTGACTCCATTTCTTTTTAAAATATTTAGTAATATGAAAAATGTTATTTCGTCATACTTATCAGAAATAAAAACCTTTTATATTAATGCTTTACCATTGGTATATATTTATATTACATACACCATATTATAGGTCTCATCAAACCAGAATGGTAACAATATAAGTACAGTCTAAGTCCTTATTAATGGAATTTTAAATTATTTATTTTTTCTTAACGAATTTGTATGAACCAAAAATTCCGTTAATAAAAATTTTATCTCTAAAGCTCTAGAATCTATTTTTTATAACTATCATAAATATAAAGTAATTTTTTGACTAATTAAAAGTCAATTTATTACGTTTTTATCAAAATTTTAAGATATTAAATTAGATGGCGTTAATTAGAAATAATTACCATCATTGCGTAAATATCATTTTTAACGTAATTTTATTTTTGTAAATATTTTCAAATTGATGAAATTTTTCATGAACCCTAAATAACTTATGTGGACTCAAAAACTCCAAGATACTTCATTAATAAGGATTTAGACTGTATAATAAATAAATAATGATTCTTTAGTATTGTATGAAATTACTAATTATGATCATGCCACAATCTCATTTTTTTTATAATTTTTTCCTAGTTTCCCTACCCTTTGAAAGTTTGATAAAAATCTCAATATACTAAATTTTGACTATATTTTGAATAATTTCATATTTTTTTGTAGTATTATTTAGATTTATATCAATGTTTCTCAAACAAGTTTATGCTCAGTTGCAATCATTATGTGCTCCCATCTAGGCGACACAACCGAATTGGCAACTTTAAGTCTGGCGTTATGTGTAACTTTTTGTATAATTTAAAATAAATGACATTATAATAATAACACCTTAGACGTTTCAAAGTCGGCTAATAAAAAATAAATAAAAATATAGGGTTTTGTGGGAAAGACTAATTGGTTTTCAAAATTATCTAATTTAAGTTTTTTAATGTTAATGTACAAAGTACATTGTACATTTTACAATTCCATTTTAAATGAACGGCAAGAAACTATAATATTTTATAAGCAATTAAAGATTACCGTTAAATAAAAGGAATAATAAGGGTAGGTATCCAAAACTAATTAATATTGAACAGAGTTTCTGAAAGTAGCGCTTGAAATATCCTAATGGTTTTGAAAAAAAAAACTGGAAAATAATTTAGTAATGTGTTATATTGTTTCTTATGTATTCCGCCTTGAACAATAGCCATATACTCAAAATCTTGTATCAAATATAATTTTAAAAGATTAAAGCAAATGTTTTTTAATCTGTAGTGACGTCATTTTGTCAACGTTTGGGCTCTTTATGGAACAAAAATATTTAAATGTAATAAATTTAGTTTATTAATATTACTTGCTTTGCAACGGCTCACGGAATGGGCATAGCCTGTGATACTTTCTTTTCGCAGGTTTTATTGTTATATTATACTTACTTATTTGTATATAATATGCTATGTAATATTTGTTTGTGTCTGTGTGTTACCGTTTATTTTAATAACTACAAGTCTTAGAATTTTATAAAGTCCACATTTCAATTACAGTTTTTTCGGGAATGTTAGCAAAATAAATTTCAACCTTCCAAACTCATACCTTACGGAACAAAAAGCCGAATTGTCCTTTTTTTTGAAAATCAAACGAGATCGAGAATATAAAAAAATATGGGGATTAATTAATTTGTCAATATTTAATTAAAATACTGACATTTTTTAATAAAAAATATTCTGTATTTTCAACATAAAATTGTCAGTATACACATTAAAATATCAGTAATAAAAAGTATTTTGTCTGTATTCAATTACATATTTATCAGTTTTTAATTCTTTCTTGTCAGTACATAATTGCATTTTTGTCCGTAAATATATTAAATAGATCAGTATTCATCGAAAATTGTAAGTAACTACACAAAAAAGTATATAGAAATAAACACATTTTATAAAATAATATTTTGTCAGTAAAAAAATTGAATTGTAACTTTGATGATAATGGATCTAATTTTTGAAAATTGAATGTAATTATGTCAATCCCTTTAATCTTTTTTATATCTTTCTTGTCTTTACGTTGTTATCTACGCATTCCCAGTGAAAAATAATTTTTAATATACATTATCATTTAATGTATTATTAACTAATATTTTTCAAATATTTCGATTAAAATAAAAATCGAAAATGTAAAATGTAAATATTAATCCTAAAATTTCAAAAAAAATGTGCAATGAACGTCTACACATTTCCAATAAAGGAATATGGGTGAAAATCTATATAATTCATTCCTTCAGAATTTTTGAATATAATAAATAAAAATTAATATATTATTATTAAAGTTGTAAATATCATTGTTTATACAGTTGTGGTCATAAAAATCGCATACAGCTATACAATCTTGTATATATATAATCATACAATTAATATAAAAAAATCATTACTGAGTTAGTAATAAAAACGGGAAATTTTTACATGCTTTAATTTTTTTAAATATAATAAGTTTGTCTTAAAATAGCCTATTTATTAAATTTGAGGCTAACAAAAAAACGTGAGTTTCTAATACTGTTTTACAAAAGTGATGTTTTAATACAAGTATCATTTCAGAAATTGAGTGCTTCAAGGTAAAACACTCAATTCCTGCTTAATTTTAAAAAACACTAATTCTAGTACAGTTTTTGAATGTTTAATAAACATTGTTTATGCGATCTCATCGAATTAATTTCAAAAAATGATACATTAAATTATTTATTTTGATATTTTAGTTGTATGGATCAAAAAACTTGAGAAAATTAAATATTTATCTAGCAAAATGTATAATATAAATTAAAATTGTATATATCGATGGTTCCATTTCATTTCACATACCATTTCACATTTGATATGATAATAATAACAAAAGATGTGATAATGTGATGTGATGCCATTTTCCAATATTACCTAATGCCATTAATTTTAAAGACAACATGATATAATGACATAGCTTTCTTATTAAATGGTAATAAAGAAATATTTTTTAAAATTGACATGCAGTATAAACACGTCACAAAGTGGACCCTCAAAAATTCTATTTGAAAAAACCAAAATAAAAAAGTTATTAACCATTTCACTGTCTTTGCATAGTCTTTTCCCTTGTATTGTATAAGTTTATTTTCTGAAAAATCATCATTTTATTATATATTAATATAACAATTATAATAATATAACTTATTTTATCTTAGCATTGATAATTTATTGATTATTATTTTCATACATTTTTTTATGGCAATCATGTTTAAATTAAATTAAAACGTGATACACTAAATGAAATTGAATTTTTTTTAGTTACCGTGTCAAATTCAATAATTTACCTTAGAGTCTAATGTTTTAATAAAACTATTTAATTAATTTAATTTTTTCATTTGGTGAAATATTTAAATTAATTATTTAGTCATGTTTTTGGATTTAAATTATTATGTAAAATTATTTTATTCAAAAATTTTCTGGCACCCCGTGGTGGTGTCGCCACCCAGGTTAATAGCCCATGCTATAAACAGATTAAAATATTAGACATATCATGATTCTAGATCCTGTTTATGTGGACATCATCCTCTTTTACAGTCCTAATTAATAATTATAATGATAATAATAAATTTAAAAAAAATAAATAAGACAGCAACCACTGATGTATATTATGATGCATGAATATTTTAAAAATAAAAAGTTTTTTAGCTATTATTATACTCTCAATTACATCAATGATCTGTTTGATAATTCAACATTTTTCTTTTGATTTATTGATTCTATTAAATCAAAATGAGGAAATATCTAGGTTTATTTAGTTATTCATAGTACTTTATAGCAGGGTTCCCAATATTGTAATTTTATCCACTAGTGGACGTTTTGTAATTTTTGGTAGATTCTGCTATATAAAATGGGTATATAGAACATATATTGGTGTAGCGATAAATTTAAAAATTTAAATTGAAATGCATAAATTAACTAAATTATAATTATACATTGTAGTATTTATTCTCAAAATTGGATTTATATTTTTATAAAATTTTTTACAAGAATTTTTAAATATGATATGCTGTATGTAGTACAGAGTCTGTACTACAGACTCTCTATTCTGAAATCCGTCATATTATAATACTGTACAATTTAGATTAGCATCTGATTACATTTCAAAATTTTCACTGGCATCTCATGTATAAAATATTCATAAAAATATACTGCAATAAAGCAACTGTTCAGAAAATTAAAATTGTCATTATTTTAAAATGTTACCTAAGAGTATAGTTGTTCAGTGTGATTTGAATAGAGTATTATGGGAAAAAATTTTCCAATATTGAATGGTATTTATTGGCTGCCCTGTAAAAATATAAAATGCATTTACTGATCGTTACAACCTGATGGTATGCAGAGATATTTTCACGATAACGAAAAACGGTGAATAGCTTATATATTGCAGTATAAATAATATTAAATATAATAATTACTATTATTAAAAAATAATGCAAATAATAATAAAATATTAATACTATGCGTGTGCTAACGTTTTAAATTTTGTAGCATTTCTATATTTTACAACTACTGCATATGAAGTATATAACTCGCATAGTGTTAATAATAATGTAATAATTATTAAATTTTATGTTTAGAGTTATTTTTTATTCATATGCCTCTCAAAATTTTTACAAAGTCAAGTAATTTTTAACTTTTCAACATTAAATTGGAATATATAGCATACTATTTTACCTTCTGCGATATCTACAACTTGCGGAAATTTAATTAATTTTGGTTTACATTATCTACTCTTGTACCATTATAAATTTGGAATGCTGTATGTTTTTACTTTGTTTATAAATAATAGTTGAGTGGATTTCAACCTTTTTGTGTTCACGACTTCTTACGACGGAACAATTTAAATAAAATTTTTATTATTGATTTTATTAACTATTAATCGTTAAAATTATATACATATATTATAATGTATATATAAAAAAATTTAGAGATCCGAAAATTTTCTGTTTTTTTTTTGATTATTGGTATAAACCTTTTTAATTTCCTAAATAATTTTTAAAATATATTATATTATGTTTTAATATTTTGAAATTGTATATATTAAATGATTCATAATAAGTTTAACGTTATTTATATTATATATTAAAAATGATGAATTTTTTATAATTACAGTAATATTTTTAGCGGATCAGTTATAGCTTTAAGCGTATCATATTTATCAATGTTTATTATAATATTGTTGATGACATTATTAAGTAAAAAGAATAATTTCAATTTTAAAAGCAGTAATATAATTTTATATCATTCATTTATATTATTTTTAAATATTATTCATAAAAATCACGATAAAACTAATTAACTGCATAAGCATATTAAGTATTTGAATTTATAAAATCCTACGGAGTCTCAAATATTTCATTTATTAAGAAAGCGAAATGATTAAAGACGAGTAAAATGTATAAGTACGATAGTACATTTGAGCAAGATTTTAAAAAATGTAAAAATTCATTTTAACACTTAAGTTAAATGATACTCTCTATAAATAACGTAAAAGTTACCAAAACCTTTCATTATATTAACCTTTAATATTAACTTAATATGTTTTCTTTGCTAAAAATATGCTACATTTCTTGATTTTTTAAGATGCATACTCTAAGACAGTGGTAACAACTTTTTGATTGTATTGGGCCGGATGATAGATTCTGATAATTTGGCGGGTCGAATGAAATCAGTTCGCGAACGTTGATTGTCCATCTTTACCCTAAAAAACGATTAAATATAGATCATAACTAGAAGTAGAGTAAAGATTATTTTACGTGGCATATAATTTAAATTTTAGTGACAAGTTATCAAGTTTTTGACAACTGGTTCAATTACCTTAAATTGGCTATACCTGGTTACAAATAGCGTATTGTTGTATATAATATTCATAGGCATGTTTATACTTAGTATGGGTTGGTGGATTCTTCAAATATCTATTATTGTTGCAGGTATGGGTCTGATACAATCAGTGCAATTCAGTGGTTCTCAAAAATTAAAAAAAATTAAAATTTTATGTATACAATATAAATATTGCAAAAATAGTTTATGGTTTTAAGGTTTATGTGAAGATACCTATTTTTTAATTAGAAAGTGGTCTTACTTTCTGCGCCGTAAAACGCTGGACTTAATTTTAATTTTCTATTTTTTGAGACTGCCAGTTTTTTAAATAAATGGTGACATACAGACAAACAAACGTGTTTAGCAACCCTTAATTAATTATTTATATAGAATTGAATGTCTTTGTGTCTGTTACAGTTCATTAAAATATTAACAGTGGTAAAGGTAAATCAACCAATTTCTAATCCAGTTTTTCGAGAGTGATGTTTTATCGAAAATTTCATTCTAAAAAATTGAGGTAAAATTTTTAAATGTATCGATACATTTTAGATAAAATTTTAAAAATCATAAATTATGGGACAGTTTGTAATTAACACAAATGTATAGTTCACATTACAATAATTTTGATAATAAAAATGAAAATTTTTCCATAAAAACTAAAATGTCATGTTATCGTGCCGGGCACAATGGTTCCGCTGTCACGAGGATAAGGAACCCTAGTATATGCGTTAAAAATCCAAATTTTAATTTCATTTTTACATTATAATGTTTATATGTATAAACTTATCATTTACAAATTAATGTGAATTTGAAATTGAGATTTGAAAATTTTTTTCAAAACTCAGACTTTCACATGAATATAATGAGATTACTTAAGTATTTTATGGAGAACCACATGAATTTTATTTATTTTGTTATTTCTAAAAATTAAAATATTTCATATAAAATTTCAGGAAAATTGGGTAAAATTGAACTGGATGCTCAATCAATTATTCTACAAATAGATTTATTTTGGTTTCAAGTAATTATTTTCAAATTATATTTTATCATAATAATTATACATTGTACAATAAAGATATTCCAATTTGTACTTCTTTTGAAATTAATAAAAGATATATATAGATAATAATCTCAATTTAATTTTCTGTAAAATTATATAAATTTTTTTTATTTTCGTCACAAAAAACCCCCGCGTCTTTACCTTTTTCTGTTTTCTTAACATTTTTTCCCTTCATATGTGCCTGCATTTGTTATAATTTTAAGTTATAACATAGATCAGGTGACACTAATCATATTAATTAAAAAAAAATCAATAAAACATCGTTTATTTTAGACACAGTTCACGGACAAACTTTTCGTCGTTTTTTAAAAAATTATATAATTTTAAAAAAAGACATGAATTTATATGAACTGGGTCAAAATATTTTTATTAAATATATAATATATCAAAATGTATATATATTTTTATGGTCATTTAAATTTTATACTAATTTTAGACCTCTACTGGATTCGGAATGGCTTTATCCTATTTAGTTGGAAATTGTGTCGGCGCAAATGAAGAAAATAGAGCCAAAAGATTTTTGATTATCTCTATAATTAATATATGTAACAACTTCCTGTATACCTATAAATAAGTTTTTACATAATATTTGTATATTATAAGGAATGCACTTAAAAATGTACCATTGACGGCAACCAACTAAGTTGTGTATGTATTTTAAAATTATTTTGGGTTTATTTAAATATATTGAAGCATGTAGTCAGAGCCCAACCTACCATACCGAAACTATCTTAAAGGGATCGAAAAAATTTTAATAATTATTATATTTAGGCATATACGGAACTATTGTTACATTATTATTCTTAATTTTATCAAAAAAAATTTGTTTGTTATTTACAAATATATCGTAATCCTCATTTAAACTAAATTAACCAATATATTTTATAGAGAAATTTTATCCATAAACATTGTATTAATCAAAATAGTTGGAGCATATGTTATTTTAGATGGAATTGCTGTAATTACTAAATTTTAATACGGCCTCCTAATTATATTTCAAATTTATGTTCATCTATTAAAAGATATACCCAAATATCTATCTAACTTTACTTATATAAAAATGAATGTCTTTGTGTGTGTCTGTTAGCATTTATTTACAAAACCTATAGTTGCAGAATTTAAAAAAACCTTATTTCTAATACAATTTTTCCACGTCTTTTTATATATTTATGACGTTCAGAATTTAAGGATTTCAGGGTCAAAACCCATTTTCCTTTTTGTTTAAAAAAAAAACAGCCCTAAAATTTAATAAAGCATACATTCTGGGACTCTTGTTATGTATAATTGTTTTTATGGCTGTATCAAAAATCTTTTGCAGTGGCCACCAAGTTACGACATACCATTACATATATTTTAGAGAAGTGTTTCCCAAATGCCGGTCTGCGGAACAGTACTGGTCCGTGAAAAATTTATAGAGGCAGCGAAATAATTTTGAAAAAATTAATTTACTAATTACAACATAAAAGTATTTAAAAGTGTGGCAACCCATTTTTTAAAGTATATTTCTGTGATTGATTTTAATTGAATTATCAAATATTTCCTTGAGAATTGAATAATTTATGAAATCATTACACTTATTTTTTATGAAGTGAATCGTATAAGTTTAAGTTTGTATATGAAGCATAATGATATATACTGTAATAAAATTTTACGATTAGAGTACAATGAAAGGATATATATTTGGAACCGGTCGTCAATTATATAGTGCCATTGTTATATTTATAACCGAATACTGTATTACATTACCGTTAGGAATTCCTCTAACTCTGTTTACTAAATTGCGCCAAAGTGGTAAATAAATACAAAATATATACAGTAGACCAAGGACCCACAGAATAATTTTGGTGGCCGTTTAAGTAAATAAGTAAAATATTTATTTTTATATTTTATTAATCAATACAATGTATAATATACACTGTCAACATCAAAAATAACAATGAGATAAAAAAATGAGTATTTCTAATTTCATTTTGATTAACAATAATGCATGATAAATATGTAATTAAAAAAACGGCCCTTAGAATGTTGATATAAAAAAGTGGTCAATGAGATAAAAAAGGTTGCACAATCTTGCATTAAACTTTATGCAATTAAGAACTTCGGTATTTCGACAATCATCTATAAAACTAGTTCTAAAACCATAAACTCCATTTACTTATTCCAACAAAAATTTTCGCGGACACTTAAATTTCTAAATGAGTTGGTGGATTTCATAATGATAAAAAGCTAAGAAACCAATCAATTAAATTGAAAAAGATACATGATGTTACATCATTGATGTAAGTATAAAATCAAATTTATTTAAATTCAAAGAATTTTAATTGTTCCACATTTTTATCATAATTAGACAAATTATTTCGTGGGCCCCAGATTAAGAAATACTCATTATAATTTATAAATTTTTTGAAAAGTTTCATTTTATGATTATTTAAGAGGGCATATCAAGGTGTGAAAATTTTTCTAATAAACATTGTATTGCCTATTTAAATCTTTCATATTTAATATTCTATATTTCTTTAAATATTTATGAATATCATTTATTTTCGAAACACAAAAAATGAAACTAAACTTAACGAGTCCATAATTTAACAACCCCTAATGAAAATAACAACCTGGTATCCAGGTATAAGAGTAAAAATGCACCATCTCAAAACTAATACATTTCAACTTTAAAAATTAATGAATATTAAAAATTTTATAACTTTGTCGATCCCATAAAAATCAAAATTAATTATAAACAACCAGCATTAGTTTGTCATTTTGAATTTAACCAAAAACTTATCAGTCTAAAAAAACTAAAAATTGAAATCTACGTTAATTCATTTATTATATGATTATTTTAGGATTCATGATTGCTTTCGGAATAAATATAGTCTTCCAATGTATAATTTTTTCAATAATAGTTTTTGGAGGCAAATGGACATATATTCAAAACTTGGTACGTTTTGTTTATGCATCAAAAATCAACTTTTAGGTTATTAAAAATATTTTTCCCTTGATTAAAAATTTCATAAAATCAGAGTTTTTCCCTCAGTATTCCGTCAAAATTAATTTTATAAATTATTCACGTTAGGTTTACTCAGAGCCGAACACACCGATCTCGAGACCACCCAAAAAATGAAAAATAGGACACTAAAAATTTTTCACAAATTAAGCAGTGTCATACAAACCCTAACGACTTATCTACGGCTCTGGAGTTATTTTAAATTAAACATACCAAACAGTTCTGATATTTAAGAATATAATTTTTTTAATTCTCAATTTGGTAAAATAAGGGCCCATTTTACAAAAATTTCGTCGATAGCTCGAAGAGGTTATTGGGTAGGTTCGACACTAGATTTACTTATATAACAAATTATAATTATCTCCTAACAACCAACATGGTACATTGCACAATTTTTAATTTTTTAATGTAATGTTTTAAAAAAATTTGCAGTTTATGAAACAAACCAAAAGAGTAGAAAATTTGATAAACCAAGAACCAGCAACAACAAATAAAGTATACAAAATAAAGGAAACACTAAACAAATGTAAAAAAATTCCTTTAACAACCCTAAAAATAAAATTGGATCATTTCATCAAAATATCAATACTACTCATACTGACTACAACAGTGATAACATTAAAATTAACAAAAAAATAATTTAATAATAAAATATATATATATCTTTACTTGTAAAAAATTTAAATTGATAAAATTGAAAATATTCAATTTTCAGTTGAAAGTATCAAAAATATAGTGATTATTTGAATGAAATTGGGATAAATGTACAAGATAATGATTTGGCGATGCAATAGTTCCATCATTTTGAAAAATTGTGAATAGATATGTAGCATCCTTTGTAGAATCTGAATTTTGCAAAACAAACTTGGTGGAGTATTTTATAATACTGAAATTTGATCGATTAACAATCATTGAATAATATTTCAAAGTTTCGTGAGTATGTACATTTTTTAAAAGTTGAGTAATAACAAGAATATTACAACATATGGATGAGAATATAATTTTAACGGAGTCTTCTAGTTGAGAGTTTATAGCAATTTTCATAACTTGAGAAACAGTGTCCATTAGTAAAATTATAGAGGTTGAAATGTGTAAAAATATTTCATGTACATTTGGTAAGAGGGAAATTTTAGTAACATGTTTTTGTAGAAATTCAACAATTTTGAAGAATATGGCATGGAGTATAATGGGCTTTCCACCCAATTGCATCTTGACAAAATCGAATATATTGACTGATTCGGTGAAAATACAGTCAATCCGTTGATTCCACTGATAATCATCGAAACTCAAAATGTAAAATAGTATTCCCAAGCTATAATCGTTGTGTAATTTGGTTGGAAACGTTTGACATTTTGACAAACATAAATTGAATACTCTTTTAAAGAATGGTAAATTTTTGTAGCACATTTTATGTAAAAATTTTGAGGTACTTTTAAAGTTGATATGGTTGGTAAATATAACAATTTGAATCAGTTCGTTGAACTCATCACATAAATCATTGTAAACTAATGAAGGAATGTGGTTGCGGAGTAAAATTTTTTTCATTTGATCTGTAAACGACAAGCATTGAAATTTAGGTACCAGTTCAACACTTTCAATAGTACTTTTTTGATTGATCATGTAATGGTGAGTTGCAATACAAAAAATATTTATAAATTTATTCAAAACGTCTCTGTTTAAACGATCATTCGTCCACGTCGATAGTGTACAAATTATTTTTTTCATAAATTCATAACTTATAATCGATTGGAAGAATTGAATTTTTTTAGCACTATGATTAATTTCAACAAAATTAACCAAGAAATTCAAAATCAAAGAAATGTGAACATCTGTTTTATCGTTTAACCTATCTAAACAAACGACCATAGCATCTTGAAAGTATTTCACCAAAGACGACAGCAAATCTTGACGTAAAGTATCGTCGGTAGATATCAAAATAAATTGGAAAACGTAAACACAAATATCTGCAGATATCGAACAGTACATTTTCTTATATTGGTGATATTCCTTCATATTAATAAACGGGTGAGAAAAAAAGTTGAATTTTGTAATAATGTTTGAAAAAACCCAATTACTGGCCATTGAAGAAAATTTGACACTGTTTATTAAATTCTTTTTCAATTTTTCATTTGATAACTCGCATTTTGTAAAAAATCCAAACTTTAACAAAAATGAAGATATAATTTTGGAATTTAAACAAAGTCTGTTGTTTGTATCGTCAATTTGAGCCGGTGATTTGTTTTTAAATTTACAAAGAATGCTATAATAATCAGAACACGTGACAGTTTCGATAAATTTCGGGAAATCAGAACCAAATAATGAATGTACGTATCCGAATCTCGCATTTTCTAATTTTACATCGTTATTAACGTACTTATCAATATAATTGATTTTTCTGCCATTACTTCCACTACACATTGACGGGTTTGATAAACGAACAACATCTGAAACACAATCAAATTTGGTGACAACATCTCCATTGGTCATTTTTTGTCGTTTTACGGGCATATTAATATTACAATCTTCGATAATTTCAGTCGGTTCAATTTGATTGTAAATTAGCATGTAAGCATTATAACAAATATCCTCTTCGTCGCCACGATGATTCGTATATGATCCACCAAAACATTGCTCGGACAAAACATAATCAGAGTTCAAGTCAACTGGAGTGACATTAACATCATCGAATCTATACCATTCCTCACTAGGCGAAGAAGGATCTAGTATATACGAATAATAATGACCTGAAACTGCAATTCCGCTGTGAATGACTATACCGGTTAATCTGTACATGTAGTTTTCAATGATTGGACTGCTTGGATTGGAATCTACACTACCGTCAACACGTGTATGTATCACAACCCTACCAGGCTTTGATACTTCAACCTTTTCTAATCCAGATTTCGTGTAGGGTTCCATATCCATTATTCTAGGAAATTTAAAATGTTTGTTTGTTTTTTCCGTTACGTTTGTTCTCCAATTAAATTCAAATCTTTTCAATTGTATTGTCAATACTTTTGGTAGTATATCAATACACATTCTTTTTACAGTGTCAACATTTTTATTGCATCTACTACAAAAATAAGCATTTTCTCCTTCAAGTAAATCACCCTCGACGTATTGTTCCAAAGACTCGGTTAAATTGTCGAAATTACCAACATCCACACAAAGCGCGGTAAAATTTTCATATTTTGTGTAGTCGTGAACACATTCTTTCGAAATTTTTTCATCCGCAAACACACCTCCCAAAGTACTACTAAAAATTGGTTCCTGATAAATCAATTTTAAAGCAGAATCTAAATCATCAACAAGTGTATTGTAAAATTCAAATGCATCGTGCTGATCACTAATAATGATAGGAATACCATTAAACTGAAAATTTCTCCAAAAATCAAAAGGAACATGAATATGCATTTTACTGTAAAGACAATAAGCAAAAGTACGCTGAACACTAGATAAAACTTTTAAAACATAATTTTCTCTATCTGAAGGGATGTCAACATTATCCAACGTCAAATTTTTATTACTAGGATTTTCAAATTGAGCTTTGGACAAATCAATAAAAAAATCATATTGAGAATGGTTATTATAATGGCACCTTTCTGGAAAAATTTCACTGCTCTGATTTCTGACTGGTGCATTCTTAACGTTAACAATGGCCCATTTAATATCCTCTATCATAAAAAATTGCTGTAAAATGGCATTCATGTAACAAGTTGCTCCACCATTTTTCAATCCGACAAATTCTTGAGAATGTAAACTTTTTAAATCATTATAATTATAATTTTCAAAATATGAAATGGAATTTAATTCAAAATCGTCCAAAACAATGTTTAAAAATTTATAAAGCTGCTCGAGATTATCATTTCCTTCATCAGAACAAATTATCACCAGATCAATTAAGCTTTTTTTTACGTCGTAGCGAACATTTAAAATGTCATTATCAATAAATGAATATCTTAATTTTTTCTTTATATTTTTAATCAAATTATGTAAACTGTGAGCATGTGGAAATAAAAAATTTTTCAAAATAAAATTAACCAATTTTGGACCTGATTTGCAGCTTCCATAAAATTCTTTTTCAGATAGTGAAAGTAGTTTCATAGCACATTGTAAAAGAATTGTTCGAGTATAAAAGATAAAATTTCTTCCAATTAAAGCTCCATCAGGAGTGTATAGATTATCAAATTTGTTTTTCAGCCATGAAATCGAATAATTTTTGAACCAGTCAACTTCTTTTTTGACAATCATTTTATAACGTGGCAATTTATCACCATTGTCATCTACTCTTTGAATTAAATCGATAAACAGTTTCAGAATACCGGTAGATTTGTCTCGATGAGTTAAAATCGTTGAATCGAAATGTTGATAAATTGTGAGTATTATTACATTTAGAGTATTATTTGAATGTCTGTGAGAATAAATCAAATCAATCATAAAATAGTAGAATTTGTCTCGAATGTGATTGCAGTCATTTATTAAAATAAAATTAATAAAAATCTTTTTAAAATGTTCATGCTTTAAAAAAACTTTGACATAATTTGTGTTAAACTTGAATAAAAAAGATAACAGTTTTAAACAAGCATTAAACAAGGTAACATTATTGCCACTGTAAAAAATTGACACATTGTAGGGAGTATCAAAACAAGTAAACATTTTGTGATTTAATATGTAATTTTCATAAAATTTTGGGTAAAGTATGGACAAATGGTCTTGTTTAGATGACGTTAAAAGAGCATGGAAACTTCTTGTAGGTTTTTTGCGGTTTTTATCGTTAATCGCCTTTGAAGCGTGGTTTAATTTTTCCGAAAAGGCTTTATTTGACATATAATAATATGATTTTTCTACGCCGCAAGCTAACCACATCAATTTAAAAATACTGGTTACAAAATCAGGTTCCAAGTAGATTTGCAGTTTCGGATACATGGTGTTAAATTGACTTTCAGTGTCAAGAGTATTGAAAAGATTGCTTGATTCATTTGCATAGAAATTTTCGACTACTTCTAAATCACTACAATGTTTTGATTTGTATTTTAAGATTTGGTTAAAAGTGTTGGGTTTCAATTTTTTGATATATTCGATATAATTATGATGAGCTACAATGGAAGACTTTTGCAATAATTCCAAAATTTGATAACAATTGTTTATAAACATTATGCTCGTTTTTTCATCCGTCGAATTGCCTTTCCATCTAAATTCTGACATGTGCTGAAAAATATAATACGAAGAACAATTATTAATCATTTTCATCCTTAATTGATGCGCCCTGGACGGGTTAATCGTAATATCTGCCAACAATGAATATAGAGAACACATATTGTAAACATTTTCAATAATCGAATTTTTAAACAACTTTTTCATCAAAATTCTAGAATTTAAATCAAAAACTGGCTTCACGTTGATCAGGTTGACAAAATGTTTAAAAAGTTTTTTATCTGGTACACAACAAAGTATTAATTTAAGAAATTTAGCGGCATCGTCATATTTCCCATATATATTGCACAAATTTGCACAGTTCATGAAAAATTTGGACAACTTATAGTTTTTTACGAGACTGACGCTAGGTAAGTGAATTTCACTCGCATCGGGTTCCAGGACAGTAAAGTCGCCTTTTAAAATCAACAGTTTTGAATATATGGATTCGTTTTTGGCTTGATTATCATTTAAATCTTCATCACTGCTCGAATCATCAAGTAAAAGGTTTGCATACGTCGAAATAGTTAAAACAGTTTCATTATCAAAACCCAAATTATCCAAATAATTGTAAGCATCAATAGAATGAAAGGGTTCCCCGTTCTCCATTAAAATAAAACTATTTTGATAATCTTCTGAAACTAAGCTTTTAACTTTATTCAAAAATTCATACATTATCATATTCGTATGTACTGTTAAATTAACATCTAAACTTAGATTTAAAATATTACTAGATACTTTCACATGAATGACTCTGCCGGACCCCATTCTTGATAAAGGCAGGTATTTTCGCTTAAAAAAGTACAACAAATCAAAACAGTTGACAATATCCAACAAAAATAAACAAACTACAGACATTTCTCGCATTAATTTCAAAGTAGCCTCATTGAAAATTTTTATCTTTTGATCCATCCAATTAATACTAAAATTAATACCATTGATTTCGACAATACAACGAAATCTAATCTTCATTTTATTCAAAACAGAATTTATAAACGCATTTAGAATATGAGGTATCATGCAAGTCGTTTCTTTCGCGGTACCCAAATGAGTAATCAAATTTATATAATACTTTTTTAAAATATTGCACGCCACATTTGCTTCATACAACTCCGACGAATTGAAAATAATTTTCCATATATAAGAAATACTCTTTCTATCCACAATAGTAGACAATGTCGTAAACTCATTAATACTTTTAAAAAAATGTTCACTATGTTTTTCAAAGCATGCACTAAAACAGGACAAAATTTGTTCATCAATTCTAGCAATATCAACCTTTAAAAGACAATTTTCGTACATTTCGACGATAATACTGCCCACGTCATTTTTGCTAACCATGTTTGTAATAAAATCAAAAAATACATTTGAAACCTCAACATAATCAAAATCATATAGAACAAGATTCCACAATTCAATTATAGACTCAACTTTAGGACATGCTTTTGAAGTGAACATGACTATTTCAAGAAACTCTAACCGGTCCCAAACATTTTTACTGTAAAAGTTTGACAACTCTTTACGACTGATTTTCGTTAACAATTTGGAGTTTTCACTATTTACGCGCAATAGAAACCATTTCAATGAAGACATAATTCCTCTAATCAAGAAATATTCATCGCATAACATGTTTATCATATTTTGTTTCGGAATCACTTCATTAAATTCACATATAAATTTGGCGATGATATTTACAATGTTTAACCCAATTGGGCTATGTACAATTCTATCGGCTTCAGTTATAATTAGAATCCAGGTACAAAATTCATCTGAACCATAATCGAACATTTTGTACAATGTTTCTCCAATTGCATATTCTAATGTATGGACCACTAAAAAATTTTCTTCTGTTCCAAGAAATTTACAAACACTATCCACATCGGCCATTTCATGCAGTAAATTCCAACCTATTTCAAATACTTTTGAATCAATTTTATCGTGATTCAATTTTTCGTCACGCACAAATGATAATAATAAGTCTATCCAAATTAATTGTTGATGGTATGTGTGTTTGAAAAATTGTTCTTTTAGTTCAATTGATATCAATATTAAATGTTCAAGGTTCATGTGGTGTACTGTACTTTTGAATAGATATTTGGTATTTTTCAGTATAGCCTAAATAAATAATTAAATTATATGTTATAATAAGAATTAAGATGCTAATTATTGATATTAAAACAGATTTTTATGATATTTTACAGATATGCATCATTAAGAAGACTACAATCATATGGAAGGTATCAAGTTTCAAAATTTATGGAAATGTTCACAAATTTAAGATTGGTGTGCAAACATGGGTCAAAAGATTCAATTGTTTCCAGGACAAATCACCCTCCTTGCGATGGTGAAAGAAGAAAAATTGTAATATATAGACAGGACGACGGAACAAATTACGAGTTAAATAAGAAGATAGTCCATCAAGAAAACTCAGACGCATGCAAAATCGAACGCTACCTAATGATGGTTGCATGATATATGTAATTAAACGCTAGAGGCGTTTCGGTCTCCATTACCTGATAGATTCAGTCCAATATTTCGCAGTTTATTAAACCGATTACACCACACAAAAAAATTATTGTCGGATTTACATTGGATTTATTATACAATAATTTCTTTTTCAGCACCAAATAATGTGCAAATTCATAATTTTTACAAATCTGTTTGCTTATCAACTATCTTCGTCGACGTCTTACCGGCACTTTAGTAGTGGCAAACCATCAAGATACTGTTGTTAAAAACTTTTCATTGGAACAAAAGCCAATGGTGAAAAATACAAGAGAGAGTGGTTATTGTATTCACCATCAACAGGATCAGTTTACTGTTATATTTGTAAACTTTTTGCTCCTAAAAATTTCTCACAATTTGTTGCCAGAGAAAGGTTCAGTGACTGGCGAAATACTAGTTAATACTAGAAATACTGTTTCCAGGCTAGAAACCATAAAAATTAAGTTGAGGAAGGGACCCAAAAGTTTAAAAACTACCATATGGGACCCAAAGTTCAGTCTAAGTAACAAACTAAGTCGTTAAAATACTAGACCTACAAGTCTATAAACTTATCTATAACCTAAGTCGCTA
Source organism: Intoshia linei (assembly GCA_001642005.1). NCBI lineage: Eukaryota > Metazoa > Orthonectida > Rhopaluridae > Intoshia > Intoshia linei. Next base: position 5,092 of record LWCA01000425.1, on the reverse strand, counting down.
AAAAAACTTACCTACATATGATTAAACTTGTCGACAACTTAAGTCGTTAAAATAATATACCAAACAAATGATTAAACTTGTCAACATGAAAAGTTAAAAATACGAAATTGGTGAAGCTGTCAATGGTGAAGAAATTGCTGTCAATGGTGATGAAATTGCTGTCAATGGTGTACAGCAATTACAATGGTGAGAGTAGCCGCGTTTGGCACCCTGGTGAAAATACAAGTTGCCTTTTGGTGAATGTTTAAGACTGTTTATAAATTGAGGGAGGTGTTATTGTTATGTACATAGTTAAGTTGAATCTAAAGTGATCATGGTGATCACTTTATGATTTTGTAGCGATAATAAATCGTAATTTATAGAAATCCTTGAAACATTACACCGAAAATAAATTACATTAATTATAAGAAATATTTTAAATATCTAAAATATAAAAATCAAGACATCTAACATTTTTATTAAAACTTGAATCGGATTTTAATTTGCTTATGAATGATAATTTGTACTTTTTAGATAATTAATTTATTTTATTTTTATTATTAGCCATTATAAATTGGATTGATTGGTGTGCAAACATGGGTCAAGAGATTCAATTAGTTCCAAGGACGGATCACCCTCCTTGTGATGATGAAAGAAGAACAATTGTAATATATAGACAGGACGACAGAACAAATTACGAGTAGGATAGAAAAATAGTCCATCAAGAAAACGCATGTAGAATCAAACACTACATGATATATGTAATTACGCGCTAGAGGCGTTAGATTCAGTCCAATATTTGCGGTTTAATAAACCGATTAAGGAAAATATTAAAACCATCGATTTGTCTAACAATAGGCTACGGCGTAGAGAAACTGTTTTATCCATATGAGCAGGTTGGTTCGTAAGCCATGAATTTGGTTGTCAGCTCAGGAAAAACGACTCACATTAAAAAGTTATATGAAAAAGTAAGTGGACAAATCATAACTGTTTCCAAACAAGTGGCAGTAGAATTAGAAAAAGCTATTACCTTTGGATCATTATTCATAAATTACGAGTTCGACAACACCGAGATTAATTCATTAATAATTGACGGGGCATTCCTCGTACATCCTGGTATGATACAATTCGTGTGTATGATCTGAAAATCTGATATTACTAGGAGATAGCTTTCAAATTGCTAATATCCAGAGGGATGCAATTTGGGATAGGACAGACGAAGTAATACCCAGTAACATATGTAAATTAATCAAGTTAAATCATACATATAGGTGTTTTTCATTTGGTTTCGCCCGTTTACGAAAAATTGATAATGTCAAATAAAGTAAAAAAATCCATGACCACGGTATTTCTGAAGAATTTTTCGAACATGCTGATCCAAATTAAAAATAGTATCGACTTATTTTTGACTTATATAAGGAAGAGAAACACGAGCTCATTGCTTTACTAGGCAAGGACAGAATACACAGATATTTAATATAACAGAATACACAATCTAACTAAATAAAATTCCGAATACGACAAAACTGTTTCGCTTTTGAGCCAACAATACTCTAATTTTGAATGAAATTAATCGTAAGATAAACAGAAAAAATTTATATAATATGAAATCGACTGTCAATAACTCAAGTAAGATTTAAATTACTATAATAGATAATACATTTGTTGAAATTGAAAAATTGATGCAACGTAAATAATAATTTTGGAAATACTTTAATAGGCATCGTAAAATACTTTTATCCTCTCAAATCCGATATTATAAAATATTTGAATATATTAATTGCAAATATGGTAGACAACAGTTTCAAGAGAAAAGTGCTCGATTTGATAGCGGAGATGGATAATATAAATGAACCGGATTATAATAACTTGATACATAACATGAAAACGCATAGTGATATTTTGGTATTTGACCAAGCTATTGCTATGACATAAATGTATTGACCGTTCTAGATGCTATGACAAACTGTAACGTTAAAACTTCATACGTTTCAATTACGTTGTTGCCATTGTTGTTGTTTACAAACGCAGCACACGATGGTACAACGAAAATGATAGGAACAAGTGATGATAATAAAAAGAATGTCGATTTTACATATGAAAATGACACTCACAATGGATACACGAGTAATCGAAATGATTATGTGTCATGGATTAATTTTAAGCCAGACATGTATGATTCTTAGGGTAATTTGTATTTTTTGAAAGTTGTCAAACAATGCGGAGGAGCGGTCATTATAAAGATAGGTAAAAGTGATGGATTATACGAAGACATATTTTGTTAGATGATGGTGTACTGATCTTAGCCCAGTAATTGAAAATAGAAATCTCACAATGCGAGGTCTGAGGTGTTATATGCCAAATTTACTTATCATAAATTGTTAGGCATAGAAGCGACATTGATAGCACTCATGGTCCTCTGCAAGGACGTGCCTCACGGCAAAAAAAGACTGGAATTGATGGTTGCAATTTATCATGGGCAAGACAATTTGCATGATAAGGTTAACCGGGCTTACATGGACTTTACATGTGTTGAAGTCGACGCTAAAAACGTTGTTGGCTCTTTTCAAGAGATGATGTGCCACTTAAAAAGAGCACGGCCTCAGATGACAAAGGCGAATGTCCGTTGAATATGTGAGCAGGAGTTGTTCAGGCGGGTCCTCCGGGAGGTAAAACAGCAAGTGCGTGGGATCCAAGGCGATACCGTCGAACAATTGGCAATTATTTTTAAAGACCACACTAAGAGCCGGCTGGACAAGCAGCGCGGTCGGGTAATTACCAAATGCACGCGCGAGGGTCGGAGGATCGACATCGCTATCGGGAAATCTCGTCGAGGAAACTGAGGTGTTTCCGGTGCAATGCCTAATAAGCATAATGGGAGATATAATAATAAAGCTCTGGTATCCAGGGACACTGTTAACTTAATTAACAACTTACAGTAGAATAGTACAATTGTAAATATTAATTAAATATTTATTGGATTTTTCTAAAAGTTAGTCATTTTTTTGAAATTGAACACTTATATTTCATTCTAAAAGTTTCACTTTTACAGGTAAAATAAAAAGAAAAACGACATATATGCCATTATGAATAATTTAGATTCAAACAAATCCCCATTATATCATTCTCTAAGGAACGCTTCTTCTACATCCGTCAGCGTAGAAATAAGTTTTAGTCTGTTAAAAAAAATGATAACTAAACAGAGACCATTCGCACCTGAAAATATTAAAAAATACATAATTTTGTATCACAAAAATAAATACTCTTTTAATTATCCATTTGCATAGTTTAATTTTCTTCATTTAAATTAATATTTGGTATATTGAATATATCTGAATATTTGGAACTGAAGTATGAAAGACTTCCTTATATGGTACTGGATATAGAAAGTTATTTTTTTTAAAGAAAGAATATTTTGAATTTTCAAGTGATACGAAATAAAAACAGATAAAAAATACTTGTAAAAAATGAAAACTAATCGATTGAAGTTAACAAGATTCAAATTAGAGTTGTATGCAAATAAATTTTTTAAAGTTACTAAAAATCAGTCGTTAGGTTATTTTTTTTATAGGTTATTGAAAAAATTGCCCTACATATAACCAATTTACTTTAATTTTAGCTAATTGGCATTTCAGCAATAATGAAAATAATCTCGATTATATAAAATTTCTAATATCATGAACGATTTGTTGACAAATATTCAAGCACTTTACACTCCTGGGAAAGAAATTTCCATCGATAAAACAATGATTTTACATATATGTCGTCTTTTATTCAAACAATATAATCCTGGAAAGCGTCATAATATGGAATCAAAATGTACAAATGTGATATGACTGGATATGTTTAGAATGCTTTTGTCTATTCAGGAAAGAGATCGAACAAAATACAATGAATATTCTCAAATTCGCACAATAAAATTTTTTTTCTATGTTTTTTTTAGGAACCCCTTTCAAATTCGCCCATTGGATCTTTTCTGTTAGATGACTACCACACATGCTTATTCATGGCTATGAAATTTTAAACAACTACCAACATTGATAATCAATTCATTTTATCTATAATTTAATCTGTTAGATTCGGGACTTAAACCTACAGGTTTCGATTGAACTTCTGATTTAATTCCTCTATCTATCAAGCTACCAATACAAATAATATCGCCATAACTAAGTTACATTGTGTTTCATCCAATACATTTTTATTTAAAATTTTAATAAGTAGTTATTGGCAATGAATGATGCATGATTAGTAGGGTGTCCACTTTTTTAAAGATCGAAAAGTATATTTGCATATAGGTGTGTTTTTATGCACTGATCACAAACATGTAAAAATTAATTTATTTAATTGAAATTAATCTCGCCTGAAATTAAAAATACTTCTGATATTTTTATTTTTAAAAATGTGTACTATACTTTATTACACTATTTTAATACAATATTTTATTTATTTATTAATCTTATAATTAATAATATAAAATTGAAATATCGAGATCCAAAAATGAATTATTCAATAAAAGTCTTAAGTGGACGCGTCTTTATGGAGTAGTGGTTAGTGAACCGCTTAGTAATTTATCGAACTTACTTACTATAAAAAAAGTAATGGGAAGATATCATTTTTTAGAAATGGAAAATAACTCACAACGAAAATCTTATTATTGTGATAAAACTGCAATAGAACAATATTCTTTATGGATGAAGTGCACTCTGGGACCGATTCCATTAGGATTAGTAAAATTCAAAAGATTTAATGAACAAGTATGCGCTTTATCTAAAAAATCCAAACTACCATCAAATATTTAAACAAAATTGAGATAGCATATTAATGATAAAAAATAAAAATTGACGAAGATGAAAATTTTCTTCAAATGCAAATTGATTCTCATGGAGAAAGTGGAGCGTGTTCTAGTAGTTTTTGCATATCAAATTTACAAACTCAACAACCATTACAACAAAAAAATTTTGATTTCCGTTTTGAATCGCAAGTAGAACCATATTCTATAGAAAAATTAAACGACGTAGATTTGATCAAAAAAGAAATATACCTAATTTAGGTTTTGTTATGTCCGAAAAACCACTATTACAAGCTTCTTTTAAAATTGCATACCAAATAGCTC